>JAHBCN010019965.1:0-15431 GCA_019359885.1 Listronotus oregonensis
GAAAGTGTTAGAAAGTTATGATTTCAATAACATTCAAACTTGGACTATCATTTGTCTTTATTTGATAATAATTAATACGGCGTTTGGTTAATGATGTATTTTCAACCGTTTTCAAATGAATACTAGAAACTTATTATTTTTTATATACCATCCGTTGTTCACCAAGCTTTTTTTTTTCACGATTGGGCAACGGGAAAGATATTGAAAATGTCTTTGGGGCTTTTAACAAACTTCCTTCTTCGGTTTTCCCCCCTTAAGTTTGCCCCCCGGCTCTCCAGTTTCCCTTCTAATCGACGTATATCAGTTACTGAGATGGTCATTCTTCCAGCTTGTACCCAATTAAGGGGGGGGGCCCCCCCGGGGGTCAGTGGGGCCCCCCACCCCTTTTCCTTACACAAAAATTTTGTTTTTTTTAACCCCCAAAAAACACAGTCCTATTTGCTGTCGCAAAAATTGTCCATGTTCTGCAGAAAAAAAAAGTCGTTTAATCATGTCGGCGTTACTTTTGAGAATAACCTTGACTGGCACAAGCACATTACATCTATAGCCTCGGCAGCTTCAAAAAGGCTTTGATTCCTTTTTAAAACCAAAAAAGTATTTTCTTCCCCAATTGTATCCTCTGTATGTATCCCAAATCAGACTTTTTTTAGAATATTGTTCTCATGTCTGGAGAATGGCGTCCCCTACAACACTCCATTCAAAGAAGAGCCGTTTGTCTTATCATCGCCCCCACGCTTACAAATAGGCTTCCTTTTTTCTTGCCCACCGTCGAGCTGTAGGGCATCTGTCGCTCTTCTATAGGTATTTTCGGGCTTTGCTTGGGGGTTGGTCATAAATTTCCCCTTTCTGGCAGCTCCCAGCAGAGCAACACGTAGTGCAACTTTTATGCATCCTTTTACAGTTCAGTTAGAGATGCCCCCAATTTCCCCCCTTTCTTCGTTTCTTCACCCCTAGATTAAGACTAGGGAAATTTTGGGGGGGAAAAAAGTTTTTCCTTCTCCTCCCAACCCCAAAATTTTAAAATCTCGTGTGATCAAACTTTTTTTTCCCCCACTTAAAAATTTACGTTAGTTTTAAAATCAGCTATTAAAAGCTTCTTTAAATTTTTTTTTCCGGTAAGTTTTTTAAGAATAATTTTTTTTTAAACTATTGTATTTTTGTTTACCATAAGTGTTCGGCAATCCCTAACTTGACGTTTCACCTCGTTCCGTAATTTTTTTTGTTCTTTAACCAAATTTCAGTGGTCTTATATCCCTTTTCCTGTATTTAGCAAGCCTAGCATCGACATTCCGAATATCTGGCAGCCGTTACTAAACCGTGAAGGTGAAGATACACCACTAACCGAAACCTTGTGTTTCAATTAACAAATAAAGACAACGGAAATCCAATATTTTAGTGTTAATGATAACATAACCTTGTCATTTGAATGTCAATATTGACTTTTGTCAGGTTGGTTATAAAACCAAAATACATCCCAAAAAAAAACAAAAAATATTATGATTGTTAAATTTTAACAGCAAAAACGATCGTAAAAGAAAATATTTTAATTAAAAAACAGAGCATTAATTGACGAATGGCTAGTCTTAACCAATAAGCTGTTAGGTTAACCAGAAGCATCGATTTGGCATAAGCGTGGAATCATAAAGCACCACATTCTAAGTTCTCCCACAACGATAAATGAACCTCCTGTACTCAAACACTAAAATCCTACCAAAGCCAGGAAAATGGGTACTACAGATACTATTTTACGCCTGCAAAGCCTGGTTGCTCTGTTTCATTTTACTTGATAGTATATTATGATTAATTTTACTTAATTTTGTTCTTGAAAGTACATCAAATCAAGCTCTCTTATTGTATTTTAAACTGTCAGTAATATTTGTTATATTTATTACTATAAAGTATTACACCGAAAAGTAATGATGTCAAAATAATATTTTGTTTTTGGACAACTACTAATAAAGCGACAACGTGACAACAGTGCATATTTCGGCTAGGCATGCGCTAGTAACGACTAATAGTCGTTGTCCGGCCACCTTCGGCTTCAGCTCGACAGATGACATTCAATATTGGCGTTTTAGTAAACATTTTCTTGCTAATTTTGGGGTTATTTTTGTGTCAGTTGTGTAAATTTTAGTTTTGTGTAAGTACTTTTAATGAATTAAAATGGTAAAGCGGTACCAAGTGTGAAAAGTGACGGATATGATTCCTGGATTATTATTCGCAAGTAAATATGCTTGTACCATTTATCATAATAATAACCTAAAACATGTTGGGCGCAACTCGATTAATCTCAATAAATCTTTTTCTCTATCTATGCTGTCAGCTCATTGATCTTAACCCTTCACGCGAGCCTCGATAATTATTTGTCCCTAATAATTCCATTGTTCCAAATTTTGTTTAAATTTGACACTGACGTTTTACTTCAGTTGTTGTAGTATGCTTTAAGTTATTTTTAAGAAGGCAAAAATGTCGGTAACAGTCATCACTGTCAATATACGTCTAAGAAGGTATATAGGGTTATCCAACAAGGACTAAACAGGGGCGTATTTGTGGCTTTCCCTTATTTAAAAAAAATGTAGGAAAGAGCCATATGGTGTATTTTTCATATAAGAATCTAGATAGTACTTAAGAAAATTGTTTAAAATAAAAAGAAGTATTTCCTTTCAAACATTTCAATAAAAATAATTTTTGATGCATTTTTACTACAGTAAGATTTAATTTAATTATATTAGGAATTTGTAATTTAAATTAGGGAATACAAAAAGAAAAATAGTAAATAGCTGAAATGTCAAAGCACAAAGTCAATATTCTGTTGAAGTCTAGTGTTTATTACCATTTTTTATACATTAGCGTAGTTCCAGAAGTAAAATATATTTAATATTAACAAAACAATAATTCTAATAATTTTGATGTTTAGTATTGTATTTTCAAAGTATTCCCAAGCCCCTTATTAATTTCAAAAGACTTCCCTATGATAACAGAGTTTTTCCTGTTAATCAAGGTTATTTTCATGGATACATTTTTAATCCACTTTTTTTCTTGTCCTATAGTTTTCAAATTTCTCTTTTAAAAATATAATAAGTTCTGTGTTAAAAATCAACAATATATTTTCACGTACAAAATTCAGATGTTATAACTGTATGTAAGAACTATAAACAAAATATTTTGTTAAAATTCAATTAATTACATGCGGACTGCCAAATAGGAAAACCAGATCAATTTTTTTCTTACCTGAATATAATGGTCGATTCAAAATTAAAATAAAACTGTGTTCTTGTTTTAAAAAGAACCTGAAATTTAAATTATAATTTACTTCCTTAATCTTCAAAAAAATAATATTAAAGTTTAATGGGTCTAAAAATTTTTTCAAAATTTAAAATTATTTTCGATATCAATTCTTTGAAATTAAAACTACTCACACACTACTAAAAATGGTGTAAGTTGTAAACAGAAGGGTACTAACAAACTAAACAGTGTGAAACTGCAGAGCAAACATCAGGCATGTCTTAATGGATAGTTTCATGTTCAGACATGGTCCCAAGACATAACATGTAACCAGCAAATGAACTTTTACACAAAATTTGTTTAAACAACATGAAGCAAAATTTGTAATAAATTTAGTACAAAGCCCAATAGAAATGTCTAGCAGCATTTAAGTGTTTCAAAAATATTGCCTTTGACTAATTTTCGAAATTTTTAAGGTTACTTTTTTCTAAAGTATTTTTTTAATTTTTTCCAAAAACACATACATAAAGTTATAATTTGTGTAAATTTTTCATTTTTATCATCACCTTAAACAGAGTTATTTAAAATAAGAATTAAAATTATTTTTTTTTTTAATTTATAAAATTAAAGGGTAGTTACATTACAAATAATATTTTGGTTATAGTACCAACATATAACAAAATATAAAAGGAACAATGTATTTGGATCTCCTTCTATTTAAAAAAGGATTTACCACAAGTAATTTTTTGCTGGATTTTACATTGTCCTGTCATTTTCACATAGAAAAAAGGTAAATAAATTATTCAACCTTTATTTTTTCCTTATAAAATAATACAAAGGATGGTTTTTGTTTATCCTTCTCGAGAAATACTTTTAAAGTTGTGAGTGTTTTGAAAACCTATACAAAGGCAAAACTTGGCTTGTACACAGAACCAAAATGGCCGCTATCAGTAAACTGCATGAGAAAAAAGTAAAAAAAAATTTGGGTTTTTCATGTTCATAGGGGGAAAACAACCTGTAAAGTTTTATTACTTTTAGAAATGGCCAAGAAACCAACCTTGGATCGTTTCAAATGGAATGAGCCAATATACTACACCTTTTTATTCTATTTGCTTTACTTTTAATAGGGATTATTCCGTCATCCTAACATTTCGAAAAATGTTTATATGTTTTATTAAATTTTTTGTTGTCCGGCCTTGACTTTTTTTTTTGTGCCGTATTTATAAAGAAGATTATACAACTGTATAAAAACTTTAAAACTTCAAATAATTAGGTAAAGTAGTAAGGAAAATACAGGTAAAATATTTACGAATCACCAAAAATAAATATAATTAAATATACACTTATGCGTCGCTATATTATAAAATAATACTCAAATAGTGCTATGTTGCCAAGGATATATCGTTTCTTAGTTTGGGGGGCAAAGAAATATAATAAGTACATAACATAAATTAGTATAGATTAGTCAGTGTTTCTCAAATTGGGGGATAACGCCCCCTTGTGGCGCTGAAGGCCTAGAGGGGGGCGGTAAGAGACACAGAAAAAAAATTTAAAAGGGGGCGCTGATGTGATTTTGGGGCGATGGGTGATTTGTAACTTCAGCTACTTCATATTTTAAAATTCACTGAAATTAAAATCCTTCTACTACACAACATCCATTTATTATTTCATATTTTTATTCTATTTTCTTATAAATATAAATTAAAAATTTATTAAAAATTTAATATTTTTAATGCGTTTACAAAGCTATGTATATCTTAGGATATTTAGTAACAGGTATCAAACACTGAAAGATATTCGTGTCTTCAAGTGTCACAGGTGAGTGCCCACCCCGAAGACACGTATTAAAAATATGTATATATTGTTGCCGCCAACAGAGCACTTGCCGAACGCGGGATTTTTTTATGTCCTAATCTAGTAAAAATAAAGAAAAAATAAAATTAAAATTAGAAGGTTCAATTATAATTTACGTTTGGCGCGAACAAATATTTGAGTTATTTGTGTAATCCTGTATTTTAGTCCGTCAACGTTCATCGGTCCGTGTTTGAGGGCGCAGGTACCCAAATACACAGCCGCGGCTCCGACCGTCCGACGACTGACGTGACTAGAGCGAGTCGTTCGCGAACGTTCGTTCAAAAATAACGAATCAGTGCACCGATTCGAATAAAATAATTGCTGTTTTCAATGGATTCGAATCGTTTTTGAGCCACTTGCTCGATCGCTCTGGATGAATAACGAACGTAGTTTGGATGATCGTTTCGTTCTAAGGTCACTAAGTCAGATTTGGACTCGAACTGGAAGATTTGGCAATTCGGTATTTTATGACGCCAATCTGTCGTTTTTGTGCTACGACTTGGCAAAGTGGCGAGCGGTTTGTTATATTTCGATTTTGCTCACATTCCAGGGTGTATTAGGCAAACAATTTATGCGTACTGTCGGTTCGAGTCAGTTTTGTCTATATAACTATTTAGCAATTAAAGAACTTTTTTTTTGTTTTAACTATTCTTTTGAACAAAGACATAATTTGGAGGTACATTTGTAGGTTTTATTAATTATAATTTTTGAAAGTTTTATTTTAAATATATTTTTTAAAATAATAATTATACAAAAAAAAATAAATGTAAATAATTTCTTTATTTAAGATAACTATCACGTTTTTGTGGAATTCAAAACCAACCTAGTCCGATCGGCATCATAATAAAGTGAATCGGTTGCGAACGAATCTTTTCAAGTGAATGAATCAAATGAATCGATTTAGTAAAAAGATTCCAACTTTCCACCTCTAGACGTGACGTTCCGCCGCACGCATGCATCGCACTCGCTCGCCCTCCCGCCACTCCGCCCGCTACCCCGATACTCGTATTTTAAAGTTGTATTATTATTGCTTAATGTTGGCGAGATTAATATGTTATTGAGGTTTTTAAGGTGAAAAAAAATGGGGGGGCGCTACAAAATAACTGATTTTCAAAGTGGGCGTTAGACGAAATAAGTTTGGGAATCTCTGGATTGGATGATGATGTTGAATAAGTCTGACTTATCTAAAGAACCGTTTTACGCAATAAAATAAATGTACCAATTATGTAGTGAAAGTATCTACTATCTAGAAGTAGATTTTATTATAGTTTGTTATATTTGTGGCAAAATACAGTTTTGAGAGCTATATCTGCAATGTTAAAAGGACTCCGAAACATTGGCAAATTTACTGGGATTAATTAGGTATCCGTAACACAATTAAAAGGTTGTACAAACAGCTTTTTAACATGTTTTGCAAGGTAAAGAGACATTAAGTTTTCCTGTTTTTATGTTATGAGATAATAGCATCAGAGTGTATCATTACGTTGGGAAAAAGTGACTGCCAAGAAAAAAAAATATTTCTTAAAAATTTTACCACGTTAAATTTATTAGCCCCACTATAAAAACAGGTTTTAACTTTACTTGATATTAAAAATAGGACCTCTATTTAAGGCCTCGCAAACTCTTTTTGCATAATCATTTGAAGGTAAAATTAAAAAGTGCGTATTTATTGGCTCTAAATGAGAAAAAATATTAAAATAACAAACTTGCAAACTATTTATCTGACAGGGAAAAAAGCTACATGAACATAAGGAAAATAAAATATAAGGAAGTAAAGAGTTTTTTTTGTTTTTTTTTTTTAAGTCCAATTTACTTATTTCTATATATTTTTTGACAAACTGCATAGCAAAAGAAATTATAAAGATCTATTTTTTGTTAGGTACTTAACCAGCTTAAGCTTTAAAACCAATGATTTTAAGATGAACATATGTCAGGGAATTATTTTTGAGTGGTAGTAGAAGGGACCTAAATATGTCTGAACAATGTGTTTGTTTAATATACATACAGGGTGTTTATTAAACATGCGGCAAAAATTTTAAGGACTATTCTCTGCACTAATCTAAGGATATTTTGTCCTTTGATGATTTTTGATAAGGCGCTTTGTTTCGAAGATTCGGGGCGAAAAAGAATTTTAACTATCCAATTTTGGTAATTTTAAAATTATTAACATAGCCGAAATAAAAGGATAGCGTACTACACTGGACCTACAAAGTAATAAAAAATCTAACAATTCCGTTGGCATCTTTTAATAACATTCCGATTACTACAAACGGCTGCAGACATTCAATTTGAATATGTCTCGTAAGTGATCATTTTGTATGTGTTGAATAGGTTAAAACTGATTGACTTTGTCTATTTGACGTGTATTTTCTGTATTTAATACGAGCGGAGGGTAGTCATTTTTAACAGTTCTTGTAGATTAAGAAACTTGTAATTTTTGGTAATAAATTGTTATTGTCGAAATTCTTTTTCGCCCCGTCTCTTTGAAACAAAGCGCCCTATCAAAAATCATCAAGGGACAAAATATCTTTAGAATAGTCCAAGGAATAGTTCCTTAAATTCTTGCCGCATGTTTAATAAACACTCTGTTTAATAATATATGTTAAAAATGGAAAAAAATACTAATTTTTTATTTTTTTTATAATAAATATATCTTTATCGACACAAAAATAACCTGTTCGACACTAGAATGCCCGTAAAATAGTTTTTTTTTGTATTTATACGTATTTATTGATTTTATTTTAACAATTCTTTGTTATAAGTAAAAAGAGGGCACAAAATATGTTTTGCTTGAACAAAAGAAGAAATATTTAAACCGCTTAAAAAAGCAATAAAACTAGATTTGATTTTATTAAGTTCCAAAATCCAAAGCTATCACGTTCTTGCCAAACCCAATCATGATGACATCCCAAAGCTCTTAGGCTTTACTGCTTTTAGAGAATATATGGTCAAGCCTAAGATATCTGCAAGACGTGCCACGCACTTGGGTGTTCTGACCCCATAAATTATTTAAATCGGGTGCCAGTTACGCTTAAAGCATATACTCTGAAGCTTCGAAAGATGTAAATAGGGTCAGCTTTAAACGACGCACAATGGCAAACACCACCGAAAACTTAAGCAAAACCTCAAAATATGTACGTAACACCCCAAATAATACTTATATGACCCACAGAATTAATTGTGAAAAAACGAACGTTTGCGCTAGTCTCACGGAATCCCAAATCGAAATTCCGCATTAGGAATGCGAATACGAAAAACGTGTTTATGCGGCCAGCCTTAAATTAACATTCACAGGGGATCTGTAATAAATTTTATATAGATTAAACTTTTAGACCATTAGCCAAACGCATGGTTACCTATGCTTGATGCTGAAGTAAATTCAGGTAAACTTAAAATCAATTAACACACCATACCACCCACCTTTCTGGTCTTTTTTGAATACTATACATACACCAGTCCAATAACCTAGTGTCATGTATGACAAAACTTCATTAAAAAGTAAAAAAAGCTATCAGAATTTCCTAAGTTTTTAGACCAACAATTTCTTAAAATTAAGTTTAATTTTTTGTTTTAGTTTCTGTCTTGATAACGGTGGCCGACTTGCCACCGAAACGTAGACTAGTATTTGTGATTTTTGGGTTTTTTGGGGGTTTTCTTCTTTTTTGTTGCAGGCGATCTGCTAGTTCATAGGGGTCAATAGGGTTGGATAGGGTCAGCCCGTATAACCCGGGACCCGGACCAAAAGGGTCCCATTTTCCAAAAAGTAATAAGGCGAGTATCCCAAATAAAACAAACTGAAACTATCTATACTATTGGAGAGGAGAAAAAAGTTTTGAGTGCAGTAGGTTTGACAGTTTAGACATTCTAGACATAAAGAAACGAATACAGTGAAAAGTTCGGGGCCTCTCAAGTTGGACTGATAAGGGATGCATAAGTGTGGTACTACGTGTTGCTTTGTTGGGAGGAATTATACTTGCTGATTGCTTGGCGTAAAAGTCGTGAAAATACCTATGAAATAGTGACAGATCCCCTAGACCCCGTCGGTGTGCAAGAAAAGGAAGCTTTCCTGTAAGCATGAAATTATTAAAAAGGCGAACAGCTTTAAATGATTAGATCATTCATATTTCTGCATATTTTTTGAATTAAAATAAAATTTTATTGCTAAAAAATAGGATAGTCGATATGAGGTTCTAATTTGGAATACATACAAAGTCTGAAGTTTAGAAGGGTAAAAATACTTTTTGACTCGAAAGAGGAATCCAATCATAAGCTGCTGTAGTTAGTGGGTATAATGTGATTATGCTAGTTAAGGTCATTTTCAAAAGTATCGCCCACAAAATTAAATGACTTTTTGTTCTGCAGAACTTGGCCGCTCATAAGTAAAGAATACGTATTGGTAGACTTATTTTACGACAGGTGAAAAAAAGTATAAAGAAATCAATGCCCTTTACGGGGAGTTTTATGTATTTGTTGCCACTATATTTTCCAGAAAAACTCTGTGTAATTAACTAGCTCGCTTTTTGCTTCTTTTTTCTTTTATTATAAAAATATTATGTTTTAAAATGACCATTTTTAAGAGCAACAGTGTCATATTCTTTGGACAGCCATATGTTTCACCGAAATTTCACAGTTTTAAGGTCCTTTTTTTTTAAAGTACCAACTTCTTTTTATTTTTTAAAGGCCACATTTTAAAATCAATGTTATAATAAAAGGTTTTTACATTATTACAGTATCTAGTTTCTAAGGGTAATTAGATAATAAAAAAAAAATAGCTCTATTTATTTTTTATTTGCATTTTATTTTTTTAATTTTTTATATATTTTTTTAAAAACCATTTTTCAAAAAAAATATTTTTTAAAATTAAAATATAAAGTCAATTAACAAATTATTTTGTTTTGATTGAGTTTTGACTTTCTCAAGTGTATACAGTTTAAGTTTAAGTTTAAGTAAGTTTAAGTTAACTAATTTATTACTCAATTATGATTTTTTAAAGTATCTTATTGATTATTTTGTATTTATGTTTTATTTTTAAAATAATGTTAAATATTTATATTATAAGGGAAAAAACATAGCATTTTTGGTAACCTTGCCAAGTTTATATTAAAAAAAAGTTTAACCGCCATTATTGATGTAAAGTAAACATTAATGAACACGTTTTTCTTAACCTTTTAAAAACCCCAAAAATTTTATAAATAATTTTATTAGCAGGTGGTTATAGTATTTTATTTAATGTTATTTTGTACTACTTATTTAAAGTTTGTATATATGTTCTATATTGTTGTGCCGAATTCATTTATTAATAACGGTTAAAGAAAAAAGGTATAAATAGGGGCAATTAAGGTTCAAAACCATTTAACTCGCGAGCATGTTAGGAACTGAGATCATTAGTAGCCAATTAGTGCTCCAATTACAATATTTTTTTAGTCGACCGTCTTAGTATTGTAATTGTAAAAAAAATCTTATTTAAATTCTTTCCTAAATTATTTTTAGAATGTATTTCGGTTTTGGGCCACCAACTCGACATGTTTTAATCTTTAGTTGCATATACAATAATTATTTAGTAATAGAAAATCGTGCACCCATAATAAATGATTTGGTAAACGTTAACAGCATTTATAATAGATCGCTGAAAAAACATATTTTTTCAGTAACTTGTCAAATGGGATCGCTTTGCTTGTGGTTTTAGGTTACAGAGCACAGAGTCGATGGACCTTTTTAAATTTGGGTATTACATGAAAAAAACTTAGAAACAAAAACTTTCAACCAAACGACGTTTGGGTGGCAATTTGGTCACCGTTTTTTAAATTTTTATGAAACTTTAAAGTTTCTTAAAAATTAAACAATTATTAAAATTAGAAATATATTAAATTCGCTTTAGAAAACTTGGTAAATTTTAAGATTTTTTTATATATTGGTGATGTAAAAAATAACTATAAATTTTAATTTGTAAAATATTTTGAGTGATTTTTTTTTATGTTGATAATGATGTTGATAATGTTGTCACTTTTTCGTTATAATAGCCTAATTTTTTTACAAAAATTTTAAATTTTACACTTAATACTTAAATAATAGAGCAAAAAGCAAAAGTTTTTTTGGTCTTCTTCACCACTGTGCGGTGTACTGACCAAAGTGAACAAATCCTGTTAGCCAGTCAAAATTTATAGAAGGATAAACCGTACACTTGAGAGAAAATGTAAAATAGACCCAAAATTTATTTAATAAATTAGCTCTTTTGGTTGGGCGAATTATAAAATCATAATTAACGACTTGTTATATGTATTTTTTAAAGTTTTTCCTGAGTGTAGAAGAAACATTCTCAGCACGACATATTTTACCTATTGTTTTGCTTTTTTTAGTGTTGTGGTTAGTTGTGGTTAGTTAAAATACTTTTAAGACAGCACAGAAAAAAAATTAGGACACAAATAAAAATAAGGATATTAAGAATCGGTCCATTGCAGTTTTTCTAATGGTTTTAATTCTTAAATGTTGTTTAATTTTGTACTAAGGATTGTGATATTATACAGGGTGATTCCTAAGTTTGTGTAACTGTATATAGACTATGTATAAACACTTTTTTTTTATAACTGGTTGCACTAACACTTTTTGTGGCACTTAAGTTGTTCTTAAGCATAAACTGCCGCTTAAGTTTTAAATGTTTCTTGCACCAGCTGAACTTATTGATTCCTAAAGTAATTTGAAGTTGGCATTTGACAAATATTTTGATAATTGTACATTTATTTTCGTTTGTAGTTTTAAATAATTAATTTGGTAAAAATTATGTAAAAACGAAGTTTTTAAACAATGGTGGTTTGGATTGTGATATTATAAATGCAATATTAATTAGATTTCCAAGAAGAATGTAGAAACAGTGAGTTTTTATTACTGAAGGCATTTTTCAGGTTTATTTACCTTTTTTATGCTTTTGGACATTACTCTGTTAATATTAAAAGCAACCGTTTTGACGAAATGGATAATCTTACATTTTTCAAAAGGTTCAAACTAACAAAGCCAACGGTGCTCAGCTTACTTGAGCAAATCGAAGATGAGCTTTAGTTTAAACATAAGCAGTTTGTATTAGCCTTTAAAGTTTAAGTATTTACTTGTAAATTAGGAATATTTTAATTTGTTCACATAAAATAATAAAAGTTTTTTTTTTCAATTATGTATTTATGTGTTTGTATCTCATATTGACAATAATTGTTCCCTTTCCATGGCCATAAAGAAAGGCACCTTTGATCTTTGTTTTCCATATTGTTTTAAATTTTTCAACAAAAAAATTACTTTTTGTTGAAATTTTTTGAATAGTAATATCTATAAAATGAAAAAAAAAAGTTTTAATTATTTACAAAGATTCAAGTCAGATTACTGCTATTATTTAATCACAAACAAGCTAAAAAAGGAAATACCTAATATTAGTTAATTCTGATTATTCGCATTGTAAAGGCCAACAATAAAAAAGAAGAACGATGCAACGTTGCAATAAAAATGTAATGGTAAAAGCGAAAGAATTTAAGTTACCCTTAATTTTAAGAGCTTCTTAAGATACTTCTGATGCATCCGGCCATAAAATACTAAAAAATAAGAAACTTACATTCATTTAGTGTTTTGAATACGGTCCTGTCTTAAGTAAGTTGTCACCGCCCAGGAAGTCTTTTGGCTGTAGTGCTTGGACACGTTGGACGTGATTCCCCGCAATGTTGTCCACACTTTTTTTTTACTTAAACTGACCTAACTTGCCATCACCCGAGTAATGGGGTCCAGAATAAGACCGCAAAGAAAACCGTCTCGCCTACAATCTTGAAGCACAAATTAACGACAGTCTCCATAAATAAGGAACATATCCACGCATTAACTGTTTTTAGATTTTCGCGATTTAACAATGAGTTGTTTGACGGTTAGAGCAATGCGACTGAATCATACTGCGTGATTAACAAGACAAAAAACAAGCGTAAAAAAGATATAAACTATCTTTTTATGCCCAGGCCCGCACTAGACACTCTTTTAAATAAATTTATGTAGCTTTGTTATTTTTGGGTTTTTGAAAAAAAATAAAAATGCTTATTCTAACGAGTTTTATACACAGTTAAAAAAACCCTCAACTGAGGAATCACCCTGTATAATAATCGAAATGTTGTGTACCAATTAACAAACGAAGAAACTAACCTAAAGCTATTTTTACGAAATATAAGCCAATTAGTATAAGTGGATGGAACATTTTTATAGTAAAAATGTTTGTGGTTATAAATTTTATAGTAAAAATATTGGTGGTTATATTTAAAGTGGTGTCGTCTCGTTAAGTAGATTCCTTTTGAAATCGGATCCTTCCAAAAAGGAATCAATTCTGGATTATTTTAATATTATTTAACAAATCCGGATCACCGATCCTATTTTAAAAAGGAAATCGATTTCAACCCTCGGATCATTAAAAGATCCTAAATTTCATTTATGCCCAGATTTAAAAACATACCATTTTTAATTAATTTCTAATTTTCATAGTATCTTCTGCTTACAACTTGTAGCTGTAGCCTACTGCTGTAGATAAAATAAAAATTGAAAATTAGTTGTCAGATTAAGATGTCAGTATTTTAAAAACTATTAATGTATGGTACTTTTTTCAAGATCTTTAAAGTGGTGATTAAATATACAGGGTGTGCCATTTAAAGAAATGCTACTGTACTATAAAATTCGAAAGCACAAATGTCAATTGTTTTTTGCAATTCTCCATCTTAAAGGTCGTAAAAGATGTCAGTAGTTTGCTATTTTTAACAACTTTGTATTTTGAGTAATAATAAAGTTACTTATGGCGGACACTTACATTGGATGAACGTGTATAGTGCTTTTCTTTAATGTCCCCTGCTCTTTATTTTTTGAACGAATCAATTTAAAATATTAAAACTTGAGGTAGTGTAATTGATGCATGAATACTATATTTTAGAGTAAAATTGATAGATGACAATTTCAAGATAGCTGCTGGGCGCCATCTTGGAAAAAAAAATTAAATGAAAAGAATGATCTTGTGGCGCATCGTTTTGAAGCTCCTGACGAGTACTTTACAACCCTAGAATATAAAGTTAATTCCTTTACTTAGTTCAAAATGGTGGTACATTTAATAATTACCTGAATATATTAAGATTTGACTTGATCATTCAAATAATAACGTTAAGTTCAGTTGAGAAAATGCTGAAAATGGTTGCATATTGTGTGTGTATTTGGATATGCTGGAAAATACTATTAACCCTCTAATAACCAAAATCGTTGAAGCGAATCCTAATGAATTTAATATGGATATAGTATTCTAGCAAGATGGAGCTCCAACACACTATTCCAGACAAGTTCCGAACTATTAAGATGACAATTTTTCTGGTCGTTGGCACTCGCACGCCAGATTTTACACCTCTGGACATTTTTCTATGGGGCTATTTAAAGCAAAAAGTGTACGAAACTGAACCTGCTTTAATATTGGATATACGACAAAAAATAACAAATATTTGTAGAAATATTGATGTTACTGTGTTTGAAAATGTTCGGCGTAAAATTTTAGACCCACTGTTCTTGTGTCAAGAAGTTCAAGGCAACCATTTCCAGCATCTTCTTAACTGAACTCAACGTAGTTATTTGAATTATTTAGTTTAATGTTAATGTATTCAGGTAATTATTAAATGTACCACCATTTTGTAGTAGGTAAAGAAATTGACTTTATATTCTAAGGTTGTAAAGAACTCATCTGGAGCTTTAAAATAATGCGCCACAAGACCACTCTTTTTATTTAATCATTTTTAAGGTGGCGCCCATTCATGCATCAATTATATTACCTTTAGCTTTAATATTTTAAACTGATCCGTTCAAAAAATAAAGAGGACATTAAAAAAAGCACTGTATAATTTACAATAATAAAAAGTATTTTTTGACTGCTTAGCTTAAATTTAGACTTTAAACTAATTAAGCTAAATAAGATGTGTAAAAGCTTTTTTTTTTTCGTTTTTTTATTGGTGACATTAAAAAATACGATACTGCAACATACTGCATGCTGACAACCCAATAAAAGTTAGACATTTCTCCGAAACTTCCCACAAACAAACCGAATTGTGTCGGTGTTAAAGTGAGCTACTGCATGCGAACAAACCAATAAGCATTAATCAAGTAATCTGCGACACGTTTCATGCGATAACGATGATATATCAAACAAGAGTGAACTGAATTTAAATTATAAGATAAATAAAGTTACGATAGAAACTTTTTATGTTGTATTTTACAAAACTGATATTTAGATTACTATTGAGATCCGTATGTATACAGGAAATTTTTTTTTTTATTTAACCCAAAAAAGTTTTTCAATTTTTCTTTTTATGGAA
>JAHBCN010019966.1:0-15389 GCA_019359885.1 Listronotus oregonensis
AAATTTGTTTGCATCGTAGCTCTACTGTTAAAATATCTAAATCCAAAATTTCAATTCCCGACGGGTAAATTCTAGATTTTAAGACAAATTTGTGTATATTGTAGATCCTAAATTATTTCGGGTGTTTATATCTTCAAAAAAAAAAAAAAGGTATGAAAAATTAAAAACTATTTGTTTCCAACAGTGCTTATAAGCAAATTTAAACAAGAAAATTATAATTAAATTATAAAATCACTGATAGCTTCTTGACCAAATTGTTATTTGAATAACAACATTTCAAATTATTTCTTTATTGTTTTTTACTTCTCAAAATTGTTTAATCATTTTTAAACAAGCTATTCTTTGATCCTTATTTTCTCGTTGCAAACCTGGTCTTTGTCATCCTCCCATTGATAATAATTATATCAATCAAATTTAAATCGGGCCACCTTGGTGGCCAAGAAGTTTTAGAATTTCGTTCAATTGTTCTACTGCCATACCGATTGTTTAAAAAATTACTTATTGCTCTAGAATTGTGGGGAGGAGCAACATCTTGTTGAAGCTGCATGCATCTAACATTAACATTTACTTCTAATAAAAGACACAGTAAAATGATTTGCAAAAAAATCAAGTAGAGGATGGTATTTTCCCTCTTTTTAAAAAACGGCTTGGTTGTCAATAATACCAGCCCACACATAACAAAAAATCTATGTTGGTAGTGTGCCTGTGTGTCCTCCTGCAGATACTTCGGAATACGTTATTTTTTCAGGCTACTTGATAGTTACTAGGCTAAGTAGGTAGTTTATTGAAACTATACGGGGTAAATTTATTGCATTTGAATTGTGCTGATTTAAAAAACATTTTTTTCTTATTTGTTTCAAGGAAGCAAAAAATGTGTGCTCTGTAATAAACAATTTTTAATTTAGATTTTGCCTCCATATTAACATTTTGGACAATTATTTATACAAGGTGTTTTTTTAAGATATAACTTTTATCCGACTTTTTCAGTTCGGTACTATTTTTTTATTATTTTGTCATGTATATCTAAAAGGCCAACCTGGTAGTAAAAAGCTCCAAAATTTAATTCGATGTAGTCAAGTATTGTGGATATAAAAAAGATACAAGTTTTGCCTCTTTAAATTTTGTTGTTTATAAAAATATTTTTTTGTTAAATTTTTCAGGGTGGCCAGATAAGAATGCAAAGTGCTAAATTTTGAAAACTATTTGTCGTAGAGGCTTGCGGTAAAAAATTTTATGACTAAAGAAACCAAAAGAATACAGTGGAAAATATTTTCAGATTTCCAAGATGGTCGCTAGGGGGCGTAACCGCCATCTTAAACGTTTTAAGTGATTTTTCACTAAAATCTACCCAGTAAATGTTACCAAAAAATATATTCTTTTTAAAGCTCAGCTTTACTCGAGTAATTTTTGTTTAACACTTTGTGACGTATCTGTTAAAATAAATGGGTGGGGGGTAATTCAATGTTTTTTTAAATAAACAGCTGTAACTCCTAAACGACTGAACGGATTTTAACAAACTTGGTCTCGGAAAAAAACATTTATTGCTTCATCAAATCCGTCTTATCCGTGATATGTCTAATTCTTAGTAATGCCGCTAGAGCGCGTTTTTTGATCTAATAACAGAAAATTGCAAAATTCTCTAAAAAATTAAATGCAATAATATGACTTTTTTTCATAAAAATGTAATAAAATGATAGCTTAATAGGCTAGTGAAAACCGTATCTCGATATCTTATTCGTAGTCTGAAATATCGAAGAAAGAATATTTAGTTATCATATAATTTTAATAAGACGCTATTACACCGATATTTATTGTTACTTATTTGTCTTTTTTTAAGGTTCAATGATAAAATGTCTTAATTTAATAATTTTTAAATAATTAAAATTTTCTTTGTTCAAAAAATTAAAAAAAAAAACGCGTAGGGGCATAATAAAAAAAATTACCGATTTTAAAATAAAACTAATGCCTCCTTAAATGCTCGAACTGTCTTCCATCACACTTAAGAGCATTCATCATTAGCTGATCAAGTTCAAATCGTGCTTCGACAGTAATAAACGAACAACAGACCGCGTGGTGACCACTGGCAACAATGTACGGTCGCTATGCCAACCGCAACAGACGATTATTTCTGACCAGGGTCGGCTTTAGGTATTTTTTACATATAGGTTTTTATAAATAATAAACAATAAGCATGTGTAACAAAAGGCTTTTTTTAATTGATTTTGTTATTTTTATTACAGTTATACAGCGTAAGGTATAAATTTCCATTATTATTTACGTTAGCTCTTATTTTTTAAAGCAACACTCAAAGGTCAATTTAATTATTTATTCCTACTTTAGAACTTAATTAAATATCTATTTTTTTACTGACAGTTGAAAAAAATGTGACGCCATCGACATTTTTTAAAGGTACAGTGACGGAAATAAAATTTTGTACACTTAGGTTAACATTTTATGTCAATTTTGAATATTTTGAAACTTGGCTTTTACCTTTTTATCACCTTAATTAATATTCAATAAAACACATGACTCCAAAATAAATACATAATTTATTTTATTTAAATATTAAAGAAAAAACACTGGCTAAATATTTCAAAGCGGCACCATTTTAAGTTTGAACGTGTGGGCATTGATGCAATCAGCATTTGTGCATGGTGAACATTGTAATTATTCCAGGTTTCTTCAATTTTATTCCACAAATCATCACTGTTTTGTGGATGGAAATCATTGTTCTTGTTAATTTCCTTTACGATATATCCCCAAACGTTTTCGATTGGATTGATATCAGGGCTTCTTGAGGGCCAAGGTAACAATGATATGTTATTTTCCAGTAGCCAGTCCGAAATTCTCCTTGCTGTATGGACGGGGCAGTTGTCATGCTGGTATATAAAATTTTCTTGTTCAAATATATTGTTTACCGATGGCAACATAACATTTTGGAGTATGTGTATATAAGCTTGACTATTAAATCTTTCTCGAATACGGTGGCATATGCCTAGCCCTCTGAAGACATATACCCCCATACATAAACAGAAAATTTTCCACTTATTTTAACATGTTGGGTATATCTTTCTTCGTACCCTGTATTTTGCGGCCTATACACTCTAATCTGCCCGCTATAATAAGATTGAAAAATCTTCTCATCGTAAATACTACCCTTTCCAAAAATCCATACCTTGCGGTAAATATTCCAGTGCAAACCCCATTCTTTGCTCTTTATTCATATCGGTCAAAAATGGCTTTTTAGCAGCTACACTGCTTCTCAATTCCGAATTTTTCCTAATACGATTTCTTGCCGTTCTTACTGTCCCAGGAAAATTAGTTTGGTTGTGCTTCTACAGCTGTCTGAAATGGATTGTTTCGCAAAAATCTATCAGATCATTATCTTGATTTTCGTTTGAAATTTTTCTTCTACCACTTCCAGCCCTTTCTCCAATGATCCTGTATTTTCCCATTTAGTTCTGAGGCTTTGAATAGTGCTTCTTGGTTTCCCAACTTGCTGAGCTATTTTTCCTAGAGAAACACCTTCTTCGAATAGAGTAATTACTCTCGCCTTCTCTAGTTCATTCATTTTCCAAAAATTAAAAAAAGTAAAATAATATAATTTTGAAATGTGTGACAGATAACAATTTGTCAAGTAAGGTATATTTCCAGGTGATCCAGGTACAGGGTGTGATGTTGGCAAAAGCCAACATCACACTGGGACAAATTAGGTATACGAGATTTTAATTCCGTCACTGTACATACGGCTTACGATACATCATTTAAAAGCTCATATTTCACACGTATTAATATAACAGCAAACTTTAAAAAAGTTTTATTATAAAAAGAGTAAAACAAATTATAAAATAATACCACGTAATAAAATAACAGAAAATTTTCATAAACTTTAAAAAAGTACATTTATAAAAAGATTAAAATTAATTATTATAAATTAATATCACGTAATAATATAAATAACAGCAAATAAACTTCAAGAAAAGTGCAATTATAAAAAAATAATACCACGTAATAATTTAACAAAAAATAGACTTATATAATAATACTAGCTGCAAAACCCGGCGTTGCCCGGCTCGAAATACATCGCACGCTTAATGATTGTACAATCAATGTATCACCAAAGTAGTATTTCGCACCCTAGATACAAAAATAACCATTTTACCTGTTCGTCTGCATAGCACTGCTAAAACTATGGTTAGACTTTGTTGATCCTATATTTTGTTTCCTGAAAATTAATTTTTGTATTTTACTTATAGTATTAATAGTAGTCGAAAAATCATATTATAAATCCGGATTTATTAACCATGTCCGGACTTTTGTCAGGACTCGTAAATGCGTCCGGATTTTGAATATTTGCGAACACTGCAGCGCAGCCAGTCGCAGCGCGTTGCCTGTCTTTTGTTCAGTAAGTAGTTTTACTTTTAGTTTGTCTAATTTCTACAACCATTTCAGTTAGGTAAAATAGCAGAAAAAATTTCGTGCACGCGTTTCACAATCGCTGCTATTTATCATGGATCTGATGGACGTCCGGATATTACTCTAATAAATTATGGCAACCCTAATTCTGCCGTCATAACGAAAACGCAGTAAAGTCGATTTTTGACGATTTTGAGATTTTTGTTGAATCAGATTCTTTAGGTAATTTTTTATATTCCAGTATTCCATATATCGAAAAATATAATTTTTTTCAAAATAGAGAAAAAAGAAATGTAGTATCTCAATGAGGCAATGAAGCGTCATCAAATACTTTTAAAAATGCAGTAACTAATCAATCATAATTAAAAATGCAGTATCTCTGTGTTAACTGCAAAAACGATAAGTGTGCTTCTCATAAAACGTCATTGATTACTAATTTAAAAACGCAGTTTTTCCGTGTTCATAACAAAATACGCAGTAAAATGTCAGATTACGTCATGTTTTGCTAACCGAAAACGCAGTGAGTAGATTTGCGCCAATTTACAGTTTCCATTACCAGGTGGAACTTTTATGAAACACAAAGGTAGTATATATTATTTAAGAGATTTCAAAGATGCTGTGCAGGCAGCAAACTCTGAAAAAGTTATAACTCTTGAAATAAGACCAAATAATTTCTACGATTGGATAGACAACACGTCACAAGTAAAAATAAAGAAAACCGAAAACGTCCCTATGTTTCTGAAATAACATCAGTTGTTGTAAAACGTGAAAATAATTCTTTAACTTACACTAAGAACTACGATATGGCTAATCCAATGGAGATACATTTTTTAAAAGTTAAAACTGAAAAAAAATCCTTCTACCGCCACCTAGAAATCAAGTTAGGGGCATAAATAAATCCAAAAAGAAGTAATAATTAAGAAACTTTGTCCTTTGATGGGAAAAGAAACCAAACCATTTTGCTGATTTCGTTGAAGGAAAATCCTTAATTCAATGATCTCAATGAATCCTTTGAATAGGCTTTATTTTTTGTGCATTATTATTATTTTTTAAATATTTTATACCCATATATTGTTCAGATAAATACATTCTTTTTGTTCACATCTCATAAGTTTTTTCCTTAAGGTATTTCTTTACACATTTTTATGCATAAACTTAAATTACACGTATTTATATACGTACTTAATAGGCCATAACTTTTTAAATATAAAAGATATTAGAAATGTTAGCAGTTTATTTGTTTGGTCAAGGTATCTATTTTAGCAAACTTATTCAGAATGTAGCTAGAATCAGTCAGTATTTCCGGAAAAATTGAGGTAAAATCAGTCTTCCCTACAATTTAACTCAATGGCGGCACATCAAAAGCTACTAAGGAAAACCGCAGTAACTAGGTCAAAAGTTGCAAGTTACTGCATTCATTATTAGCAAATGTTCGATTAAAAGTAATGAGATACTAAACAAAAACGCATTTTCATCAATATTACTTTATCAAAATCAAAAGTTATCAGTAAAACTTGTTTAATAACGTCATAAGACACTATATTTGGCAAGTGTATCAATATTGGTCAAAAATATATTTTTTTCGCTACAAAACACGCTTACTTAAAATTTTCAGGTCGTTTTTCTCGAAACTATAACCTCTCAAGTTACTGCGTTTTTCATTATGACGGCAGAATTATAAACCTTTCATAACAATAATATCCTACTTACCGTTTTTTCATAGCAAGTCGTCTATTTTTCCGACTTGTTAACAGACATAATCGTTTTGTACCAGATTCATTTTCTTTATTTTTAGTCCGTCCCATCTTCAAAAGGCAAATCAAATTAACAGGCACGCTAATAATAACAAATAATATTTTAATCTGCTAAAAATAGACATGAAAATCGCTTCCCATGCCACCTGCCACCACGTCGACATCTTATGAGGGTTGCTGCGTTGCCAAGATGTTTTAAAAATCTAAAGGTTTCATTTTTTTTCAAAAATGTATTAATTACGAAATTTAAAAGTTTGACAAAAAACTAGGGGTTTATTTAAAATTTTGGTCTCTTCATAAATTATGGGGAAAATGGTAAACAATGAGGGAAAGTATTTAAAAAAAATAAGTATTACACAATAACAAAACCAAAAGTTTTTTTTTTAAATTGGTACTTCTCAATACCTTTCCCTCATTTGTCGATATAATTAGAATATATTTCCAAAATTTTGTTTAATTTCGTTCGTTAGTTTTGGTGCCATTCTTTAAAACAAAATAGCTTGTAAACAGCAGGTATGAATCCTCTTAATGCATTGTTGGAGCCGCTTATGCGTGAACATTACAGCAGCTTCAATTTCTGCTCTTGACAGGCTGTGCATGGCTTCTTGTATTCGTATTTTGCATGTCGTCTCTCGTTGTTGGTTGAATTTGGTAAACAATATCTGAGGTCTGGGGATCGGGGTGGCCAAGAGAATAGACTTCCTCGCCCAATCCACCTCTGTTGATATCTTAAATCTACATGTTCTCGCACATTTCTTGAGAAATGTGCTGGTCAACCGTCTAGTTACAAAAACATATTTTGTCTTAATTGCAGGGGTATATCTTTTAATAAAAGAGGCAATTGGTTTACCAGAAAATCAAGAAATACGGCACCATTTAGTGGTTGATCAAAGAAATAGGGACCTAGAATAGTTCCGCCCAAAATGCCACACCACACATTGAGACTCCAATGGCCTTGATGTTGGACCTCCCGCAACCAGTGAGGATTGTTGTCAAACCAATAATGCATATTATGCAAATTAATGTTTCCATCACTCCTAAAAGTGGCCTCATCTGTCCAAAGAATTTCGGATAAAAATGCTCTATTTTCCCTAATCATGCCCAACATCCAATGACAATAATCTAACCGTCGCGTCGGTCAAAGTCTTCGTGATTCAAGGCTTGATGTAAAACCATATGATATGGGCGCAGTCTAAAAATTTATAAGAAACACATTGCGAAATATGTAAAGTAGTATTTTTTGTGACACAACTTGTAACAAACTTACCTGTGATCCTTTAAACTGTTTAGAATAGTAGTACGTGATATACCCAACGCGCGAGACATTGATCTCGTACTAACGTGGGGATTGAATTCCACGGATGCTAAGACATTAATAATATTGTCTTCCCTTGTTCTAGCCGAGTGTCTTCGCAACTGAGGTAGAAAGCTGCCAGTATTACGCAAATTTCGCACTAAACGCGGAAAAATTCTTGCATCGCGTAAACGCCAATTTGGATATCGAGCTCTGTATACCCTTTGAGCCAATGCCGCATTTTGAAGACATTTAAAATATACCGCAATCATATCGACAGCTTCGTCATTTGTAAAAGGAATTTTAATAGTTTTAACGTTTTACTTATGTGTGCAACGAACACAAATTGGACTGCCTAATTTTAATATTTGTTGACAAGTTGATTTAAGGCATTTCTTTTTCCTCCATGGCTTACTCTTCAATATTCTGCCTATCTTGCACTTGCATTTTATATGCATTGATTATTATGCCCCTACGCGTTTTTTTTTAAATTTTTTGAACAAAGAATATTTTAATTATTTAAAAATTATTAAATTAAGACATTTTATTAATAAATAACAAAAAATATCGGTGTACTAGCGTCTTATTAAAATTATATGATAACTAAATACTCTTTCTTCGATATTTCAGGCTACGAATAAGATATCGAGATACGGTTTTCACTGGCCTATTTAGCTATCATTTCACTACATTTTTATGAAAAAATATTATTGCATTAAATTTTTTAGAGAATTTTGCAATTTTCTGTTATTAGATCAAAAAACGCGCTCTAGCGGCATTACTAAGAACTAGACATATCACAGATAAGACGGATTTGTTGGAGCAATAAATGTTCTTTCCAACGAGATCAAGTTTGTTGAAATCCGTTCAGTCGTTTAGGAGTTACAGCTGTTTATTTAAAAAAACATTGAATTACCCCCCACCACTTTATTTTAATAGATACGTCACAAAGTGTTAAACAAAAATTACTGGAGTAAAGCTGAGCTTTAAAAAGCACATATTTTTTGGTTACATTTACTGGGTAGATTTCAGTGAAAAATCACTTAAAACGTTTAAGATGGCGGTTACGCCCCCTAGCGACCATCTTGGAAATCTGAAAATATTTTCCGCGGTATTCTTTTGGTCACTTTAGTTATAAAAATTTTTACGGCAAGTCTCTACGACGAATAGTTTCCAAAATACAGCACTTTGCATTCTTATCTGGCCACCCACGGGATGTTTTTTTTGCAAAATTATTTTTATCCAACTCGATTTTTTCTTTTGTCCTCTATTTCTAAAAAAGTTATACAGTTGTATGAAACTTAAAAATTTTAAATGATTTGGTTAGGAAGTAAGACAAATACAGGTTATATAAATTTTAGCCCATTTATTTAAAACAGTTTGTATCTCTATAAGTAGTAGTTAAGAATATTTTAGTAGGTGATCCAAATTGACCCTCAGGTACTCCATCTCTAGACGTATGTACACCTCCTCACCAACCACCCTGTATAACAGAAGTGTTTACTTTCTTCATCTAGTCATCCCGGCGTTCTAAGAGTTAATAGCTACCCCTATAGAACACAGTGCATGTGGCAATAATAACTTTCTAACAACTATAAGACAGAAAGTAGGTAACGGGTAACTTGTAATTATTGTATTAAATAACGTTTAAATTACTACTACCTATTACGTGATGAAAGTCTCTATAAAATTTAGTATAAGAATTTTTATACCACAGGATGTTATAAACTTAGTAAAGCCAAAACAAAGTTAGTTTAATAAATTAGTAAACCCAAACAAAGAACCACAGTCTGGTTTGGTTTGGACGATATAAATAGGGTAACACAATGGATTATACCACATTAAATATTGACACTATGTATTTAAGCTTACCTTGTAACCTCTTAAAGACAAATGCATATAAAAAAAATTATTTTACCAATAACGTTGCCACTAAGAAAAAAACAAGTATTTGTTACTAAAACGTAACTAATATTCATAAGAACTAATAATATTAAACAATTTTAATAAGTATTAATACAATTAACATAAAAAATATACTATAAATGCAGCATCTTCCAGAATTCGTAAGTATTTCTCCAACTTGGGGATAATCACAGTGAATTATTCGTTTGCTACGTTTTAATGGCCATTCACATAGAACGGATGAGACAAAGTCTCCATTTTCACTTTCTAAAATTAAAAAAAATATATATTTTTCATATAAAAAATATATACTTATTTCAATATTAAGCTTGTTTCCTTAAAATAAAAAGAAAAGGAGATTGTCAAAGACGTGAAAAGATGCGTCTTAAAATTAATAAATTATTTATTTAAAAAAAAAATTATCATATTTTTAAAAATGTTAGAAATATTTTATTTTTTGATAATCTTTTGAAAAAAGGTATGTAAAAGTAACGCAATATTATGGTGATCACGTAATACATTAATGCAATCGTGTGGTACTTTTGGTACAGAAGAAGGCAGAAAGCTGGAATAGACTAGATGCAAATTCAAAATAGATAGTAAGTCAATTTTTATTTTGGACACTTAAACACAAAGTTTTAATAAATAGAGCCCTTATCAATGAAATTTAAAAGTAAATCTGCCTAAATAATTAAATAAGACTTTGAATTCCACGAAATATTTGAAGCAAATCTAATATAGCTCACTTCCAACCAAATTCCACCTTTTTAAAAATAGATGTTGTTGATTATTTAAATTGATGTAAAACCAACACAACCAATAGATACATGTATTTTTTTCGCATATATTTCTTTAGACTTAAATTTATTTTTAATTCATTATACCAAGCGCTGTTTAATGTTATACAGGGCTGGGATTCTGTAAACATATAACAATAGATACATGTAAAATTAGGTATTACATGCACTTATTGCCTTTAGGTACTCTATTTACTGCTTAAGCATAACCAAGCGCATGTTTAAAATGTTGATCGACCTCTGGGTGACGCAGTGGGTATTGACGGTTTTTAGAGTTCTATTCTGATCTGAGTGTTCAGAGGGTGGTAATATACCACTGCACCTAGACCTCAGTAGGTCCTTCCTCTGCATTCTTCACTGCATCGTCCAACCTATTGATTTAAAATAGTTGACGAGGTCTTTATGTGGAATCTCCCTAATTTCGGCCAGTTCGTGCCCAGCATGGAGTTCCGTTCGAATGTGAGGGCGGGACAATCGCAAAGAATGTGTTCTATTATGGATATACTAATGAAAACCCCAAGGTTAAAAACATAAACCTTTGTTACACATATAATGCAGTATTACAACAAAAATTATTATTTTTTTAAATAATGTCTTTTAAATGGCTACCACGTTTTTCTAAAATTTCTGAAGCCGTGATTAAAAATTTTCTGTAATTCGTAGCAGCATATCCTGGTTTATTGCTCCGATTTTTGTCTTTTAAAATTTGAAGCGTTTGAGGTCTATTTTCAAAAACCCTAGCCTTTAAATATTCCCATAAAAAAAAATCAGGTCTGGTCAAATCTGGTGACCTCGGTGGTCAATTAAAATCGTCATAATGGGATATAAGTCGTCCAGGGAACATGTTTCTTAGAGCAGTCATGCATATTGGCGAAGTATGGCTTGTTGCTTTATCTTGATGGAACCATAAGACGTTATTTTCTACCCCCAGTCGTTGCAGTTCAGCAGGTAAAACACCGTTGAGAAGTTACAGTCACTATACGGTAATTTTCTTCAAAAAAGTACGGACCTGGAATTCCGAATGCAGACACACCGCACCATAGGGTAAATTTTTTGGAATGCAGAGGTTTTCCGTGAATTTGTTAGGGCAGTTTAGCAGCCCAGTACTTTTACCACGTCTTGGAATGTTATATTCACGTCAAAACTGTCGTTGCACCTCAATAAAAGACTTCGATCGGTGATATGTCTTAACGCAAAAGCTCCGTTGATTGACTGACCACGTATCCATGGCTACTAAACTGCATTATATGTGGAATATTTTAAGCGGTTGAATGTCCACTTTAATCATATTCAGACAGTGGCGTCACAAAAATCGTCAATACCCATTGCGCCACCCTTTAATTAAAGCTTTAAATTTGAAATGATGAATTTTTTTATATATAATATAAAACCTAAAAATGCCACACGAGGCATAAATAAGACAGTATTACCTTTTAATACGTTTGGGGTTGTCGATTTTGAAGATAATTTATCTCTTGGTAAAGATGTAGTGGTGGTCAATGTTACAGTTGTTGTTGCAATGGATGCATTTTTTAAATATACATCCATTTCCAGCCTTCGAGAATTATTAGATATTTGAAAAGGAATCAGTTTGTCATAATATCCTTTTGCCTGGACCTAAAATGTTAAATAACCATCAAAATTGGCAAAGGATCTCATCTCATATTCGTGGAGACTCTTGCCGATTTAGAATCTTAAAGAATAATTTGGCATACGTCCATTACACGGACTCATCCTGTCCTTCTGGCTCTTTGTGTTTACACTTCTGTGCATTTGTTTCGCAAATTTTCAAAAAAAAGTCGAGCTTCCCATAACTTAAAAATCCGTCGTCTCTTAAAAATCTAACATCCTAAGCAACTTAAAGCCTTAAGTGATTGGTTTTTTTAACCTATCTTAAAGAAACTAAAGCTACTGATTTAATGGGAAATAAAAAAATAAAAAGCATGCACAATGAGTTTCTCTAAAGTACCATTACTTTTTTACCAAATACGTAAAGAGAAATGAGATATTAATATTTTATATGGTTCCAGTTTAAAGTTTATTTCTATATTAGGCCACTATTTTGTTATAAAATAGTATAAAGCAAATATAAAAAAAAATGAAAATTTTGACAGAATTAAAAAAATACAGTCGGATGCATAAAATGTTTGACAAAATGTGTATTAAAAATCATCAAATAATGTGTAATGATCTAGTAACATATACTGTAATAAGTTTTTACTGAAAATATAATATACTTACTATAACTATTCCTACTACTACCAAGGTTTTATTATTTGCCCATGCTAGGCCTATTTTTTTATAATTTTACAAAGTATTTATAAATTCCAATTTTATTACTGTTTTTTTTTTCATGTTTAGTGAATATGGTAATATTTATTTACATAAATAAGTAAGATAATTGGTAACTTTCTTACTTTTAATGTATAATTTCCCGGCAAAAGTATTCGCCAATATTCTCCAGTATGTTTAAAACTGGTGAAACTCATATTTCTTCCTATAATTTCTAATTTGGCACCCCCAATTGGTGATCCTGTTGTTTCATCAAATACTTGGCCAAAAATTCCTTTATGAGCTTCTTTGCAAAACGTCAAAAGCGCCTACAAAAGTAACTTTTACTCTATTTTCATCTAAAAAAGTGAGTATAATTTTAACTACAATTTTGTTAGTAATGACTTATAACTGGTTGGCGACTAAATTTTAGTTAACATAAAATATAATTTATAACACTTACATCTCGGTTTTCCTCCCAAAACTTTGGTAATTCATCCACTTTTGGATACTTGCAGCAAGATATTTCCAGTGTTATTTCCATGCAACCATGTTGGAAATAATTATAGTCCTGCATGCCACCTACAAAAAATAAACTTAAAGCAGGTAGATATTAGAATTTTACTAATAAAGATTATTATCTAATAAGTATATGAAATGGAAGGAAATTGGACCGTTATAAATTATCGTTATTCAAGATGAATGTGTCTAAGGGCGTCGTCTAACTCGGCCCCAAAACGGATATATCAGGTAATAGAATTTTATTGTCCCTCAAAAAATGCGTAACATAGCTTAATGTGAGATAAAACCTCTTTGGAATTAGAACAAATTAGATTTTGGGGATTAACAGAAAATTGTATTGTGGGTGATTTATATGCAAATACATAATCAGTGGCGTTAAGTGACCACAATAAGTGGGAAGCCCAATTGTTTAATTCAAAAAATTAATGAAATAATGAAGGTTAAAATATTATATATATATATATATATATATATATATATATATATATATATATATACTATATATATATATATATATATATATATATATATATATATATATATATATATATATATATATATATATATATATATATATATATATTTATATATATATATTTTATATATATATTATATATATAATATATATATATATATATATATAACTATCTTATAGGTCATGTATATAAGTTTTATATATATATAATAACTTTTGGTATGGTCATGTTTACGTTCTTAAGTAAATTAAATAATTGTTTTATCATGTTTCGTCAAAAAGGTATACCTTTAAAAGTTGATATTTTAAGCAGTAAAAAATTTAAAACTAAATGTATAATTAAACAACATGTATTTTTATTTTTAATAAAAGTATTGTTCTTCAGTTATGTTTAGCAAAACATAAAAAAAAATATATAAATAAAAACTTTAACACCCTGTTTTTGAAAACGAAAGCCTTGCGGACCTATATTTATATAGACTTTCATGTTAATTTTGGAATCAAAATATATATATATATATATATATATATATATATATATATATATATATATATATATATATATATATATATATATATATATATATATATATATATATATATATATATATATATATATATATATATATATATATAATATACATTATAAAATAGGTACACCTAGGATTTTATATATTTAATAAAATGATTTAATAAATTAATTAAATATATTCTTGGGCCGAGATTGACGGTTTAAAAGCAGGTCAGATCAAGGTTCGGGCCAGGAAATTATTCTTCATACCTGATCCCTCGGGCCGAGATGGGCAACGCCTATGTCTAACGTCAGTTGAAATGCGAGTAGCTAGTGTGTGAACCCCACTTCATTATCGTATATATGTGTATGCTTAGAAATTTTTGCAAAGGAAGTTTTAAGGTTTTATAGATTAAGAGAAAAATACAAAATATTTAATTCGACAATAAATTTCCATAATTTGTTAATTTAAAAAACATATCATTTTTTTATAATAATTTAAAAATAATTTTTGGGCCAAATTAAAAGTAATTACCTACAAAGTAGTACCATTTCGCGCCATTGGTTATTCCATTTGGAAATTTAGTATCAGAACCTTTGCAGTATACTCCGGAATGCATTGTCTGGTGATTCTTAGCATAAACAGAAGCTAAATGTTTAAATACATCGTCGTCAGGAGTACTAGAAGATTCTGGGCCTAGGTGATAATTGGAACCTTAAATAACAAAATTAGGCTTTTAAAGCAATTCTGTAGGATCTTTTATTTAGTTGTGGTTAGTTGGAAATAGTACGTTTAATTAGCTCTATAAATTAGGCATTTGTAACGCGTTCTTAAAAAAAAAGATTAAATTTGGGCTTCTACGTCCCACTAGAAAAAGCTTTTATTCAAGATAATAACTTTAATAAGGTACTCATTTTAAACGCCTAAAGCAACATCTCTACGTGCTTTTAAACTTAACGGCATCTTAAATTTCCTAAACTAATAGTTTATGACTGAAACCAACATTTACGTTTTCTTTTTTAAATATTACATTTTCTTTTAATTAATTTTTTTCTATTTGGTGCTAAGATAAGAAGTATCCCGATTTCTATCTTACTTACTAATGTCGTATATTGTATATTAACAAAGAAATGTTCTTATAGTTTATCATATAAACGCTACATTATAAAATCATATTTGGCAATCATGTTTTTAGTTAAAGGAAAATTACGAATTTCTTTAAACAAAGTCTTACTAAAAATCGATTTCTTAATCAAAAATAAAAGCGCAATACACTCAAGTTCCTTGAAATAATGTCAAAATAATAAACGTAGGCATCAAAAACAACATTTTTATTGTAAATGAATATAAGGTTACCAATCAATTAATCATAAAAAACTCGTCCTGAGCAGAATTAACGTTAAAAGTAATTTTTAACACTTTTTAGGTTTATCGAATATTTTA
>JAHBCN010019967.1:0-15619 GCA_019359885.1 Listronotus oregonensis
ATATCTGTAAAAAAACATTTTTTTTTTTTTGTTTTAAAAATAGGGGGAGGGGGCCTTCTTTTAAAATAGACTATGACAGTGAAGTCAAATCGGCAACGCTGGGAGGTACCTTAGGGGGGTTTAAAATTAAATATTCAAAAAAAAATTGATTTTGGGAAAAAAAGTATTTATACAAAGGGACTGGGCGTCTATAGTTTTTAACTACAAATTGTTTTGGTGAGGGTTATTCAAAACCGTTTTGGGGGATTTTCCGGTGGTCCGCAAAAGGAATTTTTACTATTCCCGGCCCCTTTTTTCTATCCGCAAAAAAAATTTACTTATTAAAAAAACAATAATAACTAAATTTTAATTTATAAAATTACAAAATAAAAATATTACTAGTCCGCGAATTGTTTTGACAAATTTTACTGCTCCGCGGGCCAAAAAAGGTTGAGAAACGCTGGTGTAGAGTTTTGTAAACAGTTTGTTGTTTAAACTCATCCTTTTAAGTTTGCTGGCGTTATTTTTTTGGGAAAGACTTTTTTGGCAAAAGTTAAACGACGCTTCGATTTGGTCTGTCTTCAGAAGTTATGCGATCAGTGCGCTATTGCCAGTATTCGGATCGTGCAAAATTTGGCATACACGACGTTTCTCTGTTAAAACACCGGTTCTTTTCAGATTAACAAAATAATGCAACGTCGAGCGTGGTTAGTAATTTGATAGTTACCCTCAGTGAAGACTGCGTGCTGTTGTGGGCTGTCCTATTGAAAAAAAATAAGTTGAAAATTTAAAAGTTTTCTAACTTTATGTTTTTTTTTTATGATTTTTATGCGCAACATCTTAGAGTATTTAGTCTTAGTTGACTTATTTATCGTTTTATTTGTCTTTCATAACTCATTACAAAGAGTTATGATTTATAGTTAGTAAATGCGACAATAAATGTTTTATTTTACCTACATATGGAACGTCTCGTCATCTGATAAATTTATTCTAAGCACAACTTACTGGAATCATATATTTCTTTCAATGGTTATATTACTTTTACTACAACTTCAGATTTATTAATGTTCCTCGTGGAGCTCGTTTATTTCCCGGATGCCAGAAAGGAACCAATAATATTGAAAAATAATGAAGAATGAAATACTTATTACATTTTAAAATCGAAATCTTGAAATATATGATTTTGTTAAATTTGTTATTATATTTTACATTAATAAATGGTGTAACAATTATTTTCGCAAAATATTAAATTCTCGTAATATTATAAGGCTCTAACGGCCGAGTGACGCCTTGTTAAATTAAAGGACTTAAAGTTAAAGAACAACGGTTTAAATATTTAACAAAATGTGACTTGACAAGTTGCCTACCAAAATCATTGAATAACCTGACAATGACGTTTTGTTAAACATTCTAAACCGTTGTTAACTTTTAACAGTTGCAAGTCCAAAATTTAACAACGCGTTTCATTTCGGCCTGCGTCGCGAAAGATAAAATTTTATATACTGTAGAAAATCTTAAAAATTGCTGATATTTCAGATTTTTTACGGTCATTTGATAATGCTTGTCTCTCGATGTTATCTTTTTAATTGTCGTCTTCTTTTGTTTAATTGTTTTTAAAAACCTTTTAAATACCTAAGTCCAAGTCAATTTCCCCTTTTCAAAAATACGACGTAGACGAATTTTGTCATTTTTAACAATAATGTAAAAAATCTGGCTGCCGACTATGTAAGAAAGCATTTACTTTTCGGTTTTATATTTAAGAGACAAGGGTACAATAATGACATGACATTTTATGAGGAGTGGCATTTTTACCTCGATTTTAACTGTAAAGCAAAATGTTTTTGGGTCGGGATTCTTCTCAAATCCGGATTTTTCTTTAATTATAAAAAATGAAGGCTCGGTTGTAGTACTTGATATAAATCCATTATTATTATTTGTAGTAAAGAATATATAAATCCAATATTATTATTTGAAGTAAAGAAAATAAAAACGGTATTATCTGATATGTTAGATATAATTTTTCCTTATATAGTTTTATTATTTTTTTTATTTTCTAATGCTTTATTTTATCTTTAAAAATTCTCTCCCCTCTCCTCTTTACCCTCCTCTTTTCCCCCTTTTTTTTCTCGATTCCCCTTTCAATTTTCTCAATTTTTTAAATCTTTCTTTAAAAAACCGCTTTAGCTGGTAATTAGGACAGGTACGTTTAAGTTTGTCATTTTAACCCATAATAAAGGTCTTTTCCTTGTTTTTTTTTTGTGTATTTGTTTTCACCATTATTTCACAATAAAAACTTTGCAGGAAATAAAGCTTTACAGGATCGTCTCACACAATCCAAAATTGTCACATATAATCTCCGGTTGGGAAATTTTCGAATTTTTCACTCATGTATAAATTTTCCCCTAAGACACGTTAAAAATCAAAAAATTAGCGGAAATTTCACGTTGCCTAGACAACGTGGTATTTACACTTACTTACAAACACAGAACAATGAACCTGTTTGTTTGTATTGTCAATTAAAACGTCAAAATCAGTCAAAATGGTCGATTTGGTCATGTACACGATACAGAAATAGATGTAATTAATAAAAAAGGATTTCTTCGAACCAAATTATAAATAACAAGCTTTCTAAAAATTATCGGTAATTTTAAGCACTCGTGGTATTACCCCGAAAAATTTAAGTACATTATTTTTTAGAAATTATCACGAGTTGCGACAGTGAGGATAATTTTCTTTCTTATGTACGGACAATTTTCTCGCAACTAATTCAAGCAAGTGGGGGATTCGGTAAGAAAATTTTATAACGGAATTATATTGAAAAGAAAACATATGTATAGGTATAAAATAGTTATATATTTTTTGTTATATATCATCTTTGTTTGTAGTGAATATTAACATTTTCCTAAAACCTAGTAAGAAAATTATATGAAATCAATTATTTCTGGATAATAATATATCTGACATTATAAATTTAATTTTACTAGGGCACGGGAAAAATAAAAAAAATCTCCCGCAATACGAACATCCACTTTCATTTTTAATCAATATTGACATTTCCCTGAAACCCTGTAAATTGTATAAAAACAATCAATTTTATATAAAAATGTCTCAGATCTCATATATTTTATTTTACTAGGGTACGGAGAAAATCAAAAAATATCTCCAAAAATAAGAACGTATTCACTTTCATTTTTAGTCAATATTAACATTTTCCAAACCTAGTAGGAAAGTTGTATGCAATCAATTGTTAATAATTATTTATCTAATCATATTTTTTATTTTACCGGGCGGCATTTCAAAAACGAACGTATTTACTTCCATTTTTTTGTTAATATTGACAATTCCCTGAAACCTATTAAAAAAATGTATTAAATCGAATAATTTTATATAATAATTTACCTAATATATTTTTTAAATTTTACCAGGGAACGGGGAGAGTAAAGAAAATCCCCTATACGATACGATGTGCCTCATAAATACTAAAAAAATTTGATGAAAAAACATTATTATTGTCCAATTATATGATAGCTGTCATACGTCTCATGCTCATGTGGATGAAAAATTTTCATAAAATTTGCTGGTTACCATAGTAACAACGTCAATAATAAACTGATTGGTTGAAATGCTGATATAAAATTTCGGGATACCACGAGTGCTTAAAATAATAAATTTTAAAAGCTTGTTATTTATAATTTCACGAGTTCGAAAAACAAATAAATTTTATAACAAGCTTAAATAAAATTATCTGGTTAATTTTATGCCGGCGTTTTAGGGAGAATATTTCTAGAATGGGAAAATGGGGTATTATACTAAAAATGCTTTTTTTTCAATTTTCAATTTCAGCAACATAATTAAAACTATAACTAAAATCGTTTTTAAATAACTTTATCTATTTCTTATCGGGGCCCTTTATTTTATTTACGCGCTTTTGGGCCTTTATTTTTAAGATAGAAAAAAAGTTTTATATAAAATTGTAGGCCTTTTCCATGTTATCTTTTGAAAGTATCAAAATAAAATATATCGCATTAAAAAAATGGAAAAATTTAGCAATTAACTTTTTAAATTTGGCCTGTATTTATGAGTACAACGAAAGATCTATTTTTGCTGATTTCAAAATATAAATTGATGATATTTGGGTGAACCGTTTTAGATATTTTAGCTTAAATAATAAATAAATTGAAAAAAACATACGGATATCAAGAAAGCCACGAAAACAATAAAATTGTTATGTTGTATAAATTTATAACGTTATTTTTGCATATCTCTTGATTTTGGATCAATTTTCAATACAAACTGTACAATAGCAGTTTTTTTCTTCTAGAATACCATCAAATAAAAAAAAATATAAATAATTTTTAATATTAAAATGATAAATTTCTAAATTTATACAATATGGAACGTCATATTTATCAAACATAAATCATAGCAATTCATTATTTTATTTTGGGTTTCTTGATACAATGTAAAATTTTTTTAATTTATTTATAATTTAACTTAAATATCTCAAAAAGCGGTTCTATAAAATATCATCAATTGTTATATATATTTGAAATCAGAAAAAAATCATAATATACAGGGTGTTATTTAAAAAGTTGAAAGTTGCCTATATTTTTCCATTTTTCTTATCAGATATTTTTACTAATATTTTAAAAGAAATATGGGAAAAATATACAATTTTTTTTTAATACATTTTTTTTTCGATCTTTAAAAATAACTCCAGGGGAAATAGAATATAATCAATTCCCTGTTACCCAATATATTTTGACTGATTTTGACTTTCTAATTGACACATACAAACAGGTTCGATTGTTCTGTTAAGTGAATTTTGTGAATTTTCTGAATTTTGTTCTTGGTAAGTGGGTAAATGGGAAAATTTATACATAAGTAAAAAATTTATTAAAATTTATGTCATTTTAAAGTAATCAATGTTCAGACATAAATGAAAGCCATACATATATTGTTTTTAACTTGCCTATGCCGGTAAACCCATCGCTTATGTAAGATCAATTTCGGTATCAGACATAACAATTAACTCGAAATTTTTCACATTAAAATGCTGTTCGGTGCAACTTAACAGTTATTGATTACTGTGATTGATGACTTCATTATATAAGTTTCAATTGCTGAAGTCGACCGGATTTCGAGGAACGAATTAAAATACTCAATCTTGTAACGTCAAGCAAAAACTATTTGCAGAAATTTTTGTTGAAAATAGTTTTTCGAATACCTGTGCTCTGTAATCTTTAATTGTCAGACCATTTGTTTCTGTGTCTGGAGAGTAAAACATACAAAAAAACAGTCCAAATGATTTAGTGAGACTAGTATAAAAAAGATTAAAAAAACAAAATAAGTAATTTTATAATACTTTTTTATATTAAGTAATATAATATTTTACATAAAAGATTGCCGTAGCAATTAGTCAACAAAACCTATTATATTTTCAAAGCAATGAAAAAACTACTTATTCCTAAAGCTCCTCTGACCCGGTCACATTTTTAATAACATTTGTGCGCTATTTTTAATGTAAAAAAAACTGTTTCAAGTCCAAGTTTCATATATTTTTTTGCTACTTCTAACTAGTCCTATAAATGGCTTGATCCCGGCAATAGAGTTGTGCCTTTTGAACCATTCCAGCAAATACCCCTGTTTGTATATAGTAAAAAACAACAAAACAAAAACTATAATATTATTAAACACGCTAGAAAAATGGATTCGATGGTCCATTAATATTTTATAGCAAAAATCCATACAGAAATACTCTTATCTTTTAAGAAAAACAATCACAAAAAGGTTGGACTCTTCGAGCATATACTTATAGAGGCAGCCTTGCCGCTTGGCCCTGCCAATAAGTGTGTAAAAGAGAAACAAGAATAGGTGTATTTTCTTTCTCGCCGCAACGTGCTGATTGGTCAGATTGGTTGTATATACTTTACACTGCGTGCTGGTAAGTCAGCCTCTCTGTCTATTAATCAGCAGGTTAGTGCAAGATAGAAAGGTTATGTACTTTTTGTTCTTTCTCTTTTACAAGATTCTTTACCCGGCTAAGTGGCAGTGCTGCCTCTTTAGGTATATGCTCGAAGGTTGGGTTAATTATAGGGTAAGCAGTAGGTACTTTAAACAATTTTTTTGTGAAAACTCATGTCCCTTAAAGTTACTTGACAATGCGCCTGCGTGTATAATATATTTCATAGAAAAAAAGTTATCGTTGCAAACAGCAATTTAGTGAAATTACGTTATTTTTAGGCCCAAAATCTAATTCTGATTTGAAAAGCAATCACATGATATTGCAGACATCTCTTTACAGGACCTTCAACCAATTTTGGATTGGAGCAAAAAAAGCGTTTCCCAGTTCAGGGCTAAAATCTCAAAAATACCATTCCTTATCCCCTACTCAAGCCAGAAAGCATTTTAGTATCTTTATACTCTATATTAGTGATGTAACGAATATTCGCATTCGCATTGGCGAATATTCGCAAACATTTTTATATTCGCATCCGTAAAATGTCTGCGAATGTTTTGCGAATATAAATATCAGAAAAAAACAATATAGTAGGTTAATAAAATTAAAATCCATTCATTTCTTATTTTGTTTTATGACAAGAGAAAGTAACTTAATTATGTAAACACATCAGTCTTTACTTTATCAATTTGTATAATTAATTTAGTTACCTTACTTTGGGTAATAAAGCTTAACAATTAAATTTTTATTAAAACTTATAAGACAAAAAATATATAATACCATATAAACAAACAAAAACACAATCATCTATGAAATTTTTAGCAGTTTTTGGCACCAAATTTGAACAAAAACTGGATATTTGCATTCGCATTCGCGAATGGTCAAAAAATTACATTTGTTACATCACTACTCTGTATGTATCTTACCCTCACTTTTAAAAGCTAGCTTCTTGCCCAGCGACGAGCTGTGGAGGACCTGTCGCTTTTTTAGAGGTGTTTTTACGGCTTCTGCTCTGAGGAGTTTGCCAATAATAGTTCTTCCCTAAAGTGTTTGTCTGCAAATCTTCCACCTGTAGAGATCTTTTGTTTCTTTCCAAATCTCTAAATCATGAAGTTTTGAGTCAGTACGTTAGTTTCTAGACTTTACGCCTTCCTGGAATGTGCCAGGATAAAAAAAACTAACGAAAATATATACAGTAAACAATTAAACGTACTTAATTTGTACACAAAAATGATTAAATTAATAAAAAAATTTTAAACACACATAACTTAATTATACGAGATTTATCGTAAAGATTTCTTATTAGTTTCATATTTCAATCATTTTTGAACATATTGGTATGGTAATTTCATTTCGAAAACATGGATATATAAGGATTTTGAGATTCTGTTATTTGATTTCTCCGACGCTGAAGTGAGCATCTATCAATCACGCCTACTATTGACAGATTCCACGTATAAATAGAAATCTGATACACATGTTAAGATATCCAGCAGAATGGAAGTTTACTGTTTACATAAAAAGGGACACTGTGATGACAACCAGGTCAGAGGGATTGTCCCAGTATACTTCCGGCGGTCATTTCTTTTGGATTACGTAAAATCTATTTTTTTGTTTGAGCTGAATTCTGTTGGCATTTTGGTCCTATATCAATATTTTTAAAGATTTACTTTAAGTTTCTAAAAATAGAGCACGAGCAGATGTAGGTTTTAATAATTTAGACAATGTTTTTCTGTTCAGACTTTATTATGTTGAATTATTTCTTAATTGCAAATTTATAATGGTTAATTAAAGAGTTTATTATGGTTAATTTAGCATCGTTATTATACGGGGTTATCCAAATTAACTGTCCGCCAACATTGTCTAGGCTAGAATGTAGTTTGAGGATTATTTACTAAATGTTAAAAAATATATATGTCGCACCCACTTGGGGATGTCCATTTCGTGAACTGGATGTCCAGTTCGTGAAGTGGAACCAGATAGTGTATTAATATTTTATTTTACTATCTGGACAATTTTTATGTCCAGTTCATGAAATGGATATGTAATTTTTTTCACTTGGAGAAGCGATACTATATTACATTATCCGGACACAAAATTCATCCAGTTCCTGTACTGTATATTTGGCATTTGTCCACTTAGTAAAATAATCAGTCGTCGGTGTTTTAAATGGCATAAACATTATAATAAACTTCTAAAGCAAAAATGTTTAATATCAAAGATAATTTTTATACGCATTTTGATCAACATTACACGAATATACTAACCACAACTAACCAAAAATGTTGGGTCATTGCATTGTATTTCAGTAAATAGATAAATGTGAAAAAATACAATACAGGAACTGGATGATGTTTGTGTCCAGATGCTGTAATACCGTCTCGTTTCACCACGTGGAAAAATGATATATCCATTTCATGAACTGGACAAAAATATTGTCCAGATGATGAAATAAAATATTATTACACTATCTGGTTAGTCAACTTCAGGAACTGGACATTTAGTTCATTAAATGGACAATTACGCTATGTGAGTGCGACATAAATAAAGATTTTAGAAATTGTGATGCTTCGAACATACTGTATTGCTAAAATATAACTATTCTTTATCTTTTTATTATCAATAAAACATTAATTAAAAATTACTGTAGACCTTATGCCATACTTCTTTAAATATCCTATATTTAAAAGCAAATATTTAATAGTGGCACTTTGAATATGTGGGTCAATTAACAAAGAAATATATCTTAAAATTTAAAACACAGTGTTCAATGACTTGTTAACACTATTCATTATTGAAATGGAGACGTGGGAATTATATTCTGGATGGCCAAAATGATTTAAAATAAAACTTATATAACTAACTATTTTTGATTTTTATTTCGAATTTTTATTTTAGAATTACAAGATCAGAATTACAGCTATAGTATTTGCTTTTATATACAGCCATATAGGCAAAAAAATTACATTTGAGAAAACTTTTTCTTATAACTTTATTTGATATTTTCAAAAAGAACCCCACTTCTGAAATTGTATGAAAAAAAATTGGCAGATAACGCAATTCACGTGACTACAATTTCTTTGGTTGCTTTACATCTCGATCGAAGCAAAAATTGATGCCCAAGTCAATTTTCGACAGGTTACGGTTAAAGTTCAGAAATTGGCTCATCTCGAAATTAAACAGTTAATGTCGAGAAAGTAAGGTTAGCTCTGAATATGTTAATCTAGACATTGCACATAAATATATAATATTGCATTCTTCTTGTTTCAGTGGTAGAGCGAGGTCTATGGAAAGACCCGCAGCGGCGGTCTACGGCGACGATCCCCCAAGTCCAGAGGACGCCACAATGTGGGATGTTATCGACGCCGCCGCTGACTGTGAATGTCCCGGTCCTCCCCCGGAATTCCTCCTGCCCCCACCTCCCCGACCCCCATCCTTGCAACCAGCAGATCCGATGTTCTGCACCGACGATCCGTTGACTATTGAGACGTGTGACGCACTACCGGTAAGTAAACGTTGCTGAATTGTTAATTATTTAAATTAAATAAATTAAATTGATTGTCCATAATTTTCATAAATCTCTACTTAGATTTTGAAAAGAATTTGCCTAATAGTTAATAGAGTTTGTTTTAAAAAATGTATTATCAAAGAATATCTTATTATTAGCATTACAGAGAATTCTACAAAGAGTTGAAATTCTTTTATTTCCTTTATGGTCCATAAACGGAAAAGGGGAAACAGAGACATAATGCGGGAGACTGATAGTTTATTATATACCAAAGAAATTATATTTACCAACCAGAACTAACTTTTAATAATTTTACTTGAAAAAAAGTCCTGGGTTTGTTTTTTACTACCCTGGAAATTATTTTATTTTAAAATGCCATCATTTTTAATTCTTTTGATTTTAATTTTTTTGTTCGCCATGTTTAACCATTTACTAGACTACCAAAAATCAGTCACTGCTCTCCTTAGTTTCTTGAATTACGGCTTGGTCCAGCGTCATATTACGCTCATTTTGAGGTCACAGTGCATGCCAAATACCATCTGGCACCACAATTCAACTAACCAGGATGGTCCGCGAGATTTCTTTGCCACCTACCCCATAAAAATTGGTGCTAGTGCCTACATAAATAAAAATAAATAAGAAATATTTTAGACATTCTCTCTTGTTACAAAAATATTTTTTTAATTCGGATTTATTTATCTTGAACAGTCCACAAAAGCTTAAAGTCTTAGTACCATAGATATCTTATGTAAGTTAAGAGGTAGTTTATTTATAAGGGACTTAAAGATTTAAAGAAGAAGGAAAAGTTCTTAAGGAAGTGGGCTCCACAGTCTAGACTCTCTGGGAATGAAGAAACGACCAAAATAAGAAGTTCGGGGCCTTTCAGCTAGATTGTAAAGGGATGCATAAGAGTTGCACTACGTGTTGCTTTATTGGGAGGTGCTAAAGCAATTATACTAACTATTTCCCTGGAGCGGAAGCCGTGGAAATACCAATAAAATGGTTACATATCCCCTCTACCTTGTCGGTAGGTAACAAAAGACAGCTTTCCTGTAAGAATGGAATCAATTATTCACGGGACCTATTTCAATGAAATCAAGAATGATAAGAGTTGTGGGAGATGCCATTCCCCAGACATAGGAATAATATCCGAAAGAGGGTCTGATTTGGGATAAGATAATATTTTAAATTCAGTAGTTAACCAAAACGTCGACAAAGGGTCTTTCGTAGTTATTTAATATATAACTAATAAGAAATAAGATCTCTTATAACTTTTAAAATAAATCGGTTAAAAAATCTTCGAAATCTATCTGTTTTTGACATATCTAAGTCTTAAGCAAACTTCCTTCCTATAGTCTTTTACCGAACCTGGGTACCACTTTTTTTTAACCAATATATTTTTGTTATTGTAGGTGGTTACTTGTCTATCATGCACCATGTTAATGCTGGGGTACCTCAGGGCTCGGTACTATCATCAACTCCATTTATTAACCACACCAAGTTCTTTCTTTTAATTTTATGCATCTATTTACAGGTGATTTGTGAAATCCTCGAACTTTTAACTTTTCCACTTTTTATCCCTAGGTATCTAGACTTTTAAACGTAGTACCTTTAGAACTCTTTCTTTCACTTGCAACATCAAAATATTTATGTCCCGTGCTAATAGCCTACCTCTTACTTACTGGACAAAAGTATCACCTTATAGTAAGTAATAACCGGCCGATCCACAAGTCAAATCGAGATTGGGATGAACATCTTTTTCTTCGTTTCTTCCACGCTATCCGATTGAACTTGCCCATCTCTCTCTAACAAAAATTGATTGTTGAAAGGGCCGGGATTTCGTCGACTAGTGCCAGTACGGATCATTATATTTTTGCTATTTTAGTTTAATTCGTAATGCAGTATTTTGAATGGACCAAAAATTTAGCGCTGTTTCCAATAAGATTGAATACGCTTTACTAAAAGATAGAGGTTCTCAATGCTTAAAAATACTATTTTTGTAGGAGCCTGTACACAACACATGTAAACTTTCAAAAATCAATATCCTTTTAACAAAAGATCAAAAAATTTAGGTTTTTTTTTTAATTTTCTAATACTTTGACTTAACATATATGGCATTAGTTTTGAAAAAATATCGAAAGAACCGTTTTCGAGATAATCCGAAATGAATGCATGGCTTTCATACATGACAGATATCGACAATGTTAATTATGCACAATTTAGGTCTAAAGTATTAACAGGTAGATCAAGTGCACACTTGTGTCCGGTCCCGTTGCGGCGCCGTGCGGCGCCTTGCGGGCCCGTCGCGGTTATTTTGAACCATTGTTTTATATGGAACCGCAGCAAAAACGCAAGTATTTGTGCAGGCAAATTCGCGGCGCCGCTGCGGGGCCCGACGGTAACAAGCTGCAAGTGTGCAGCGGCGCTTAATATCTCATTTCTAAATAAAAAAATCGTTTTTTATTTAGAAAAAAGAAACTTTTATTTTAATTTTATTTAATTCTTAAGAAAATCCGTTTTACGACTGAACCACCTTAAGCTTGTGTGAACTGCATACTGATTTAAAAATATAATAATATGTAATTTAAGTATCCCCTCTGGCTTTAGTATTATAATTGTAAAAAATTTATTCCCCCTTTTAAATTACTTCGGTAACAAAAAACTCTCATGCGAGTATCAAGTAATAGAGTCATTACAGTAAATGGTTCATACACCAATTATTTCTTCTGCTCTGCATCCTATTACATCGGTATTATCGTACAAAAATGTCTGTTAATTTAATTATGGCAAATTGCGCATGTTGTTATACCTTTTTAACGATCTTCCATGGATGAATCTACATGCAGCTTAATACGTAATAATTAGATGTCGAATTGCTGTGCAGCCCTTAATTAAATCGGTATCCTGTTCCTGCATATACTAATTCTATAACATGGCTATAATTACCTACGGACTTAGATAGCATTCGTAATAGAAATAAATAAATTTAATTATAATAATATTCATATAAAGAGCTTGTTGTAATAAAATAAGTATAAAATATTTTTATTGGAAGTAGTTAAATAAATTATTTCCTTTTTCGAGTTTTTATTTCTTGCATGCAACAATCGTAAGGAAAACGGATAATGTATTAACTAGCTTGAATTTGGATACTCAAATAAATAAAATAAATAGATAAATAGAGTTTATTTCCAATCTGATTTAAAACAAAAGTATTGGATATTATCAAAAATGTCTTATAAAATAATTTAAAAATATACATAAATAGTTGAAAAGTGTAAAAATATAAAAAAAAATGACAAATGCAAATAAATATCAACAAAATATTACAAACATAAACCTACGCGATTGAGAATTAAATAATTTGAAACAGTTCGCCCATTTTGCTCAACAAGTAGGTACGTGAATATTTGAATGCGGTATTTTCCGGAAAAAGGATTGGTAGGCGAAGACCTACAGAATGACCTGCAGATCTCCAGATCTTACACCGCTGGATTATTTCTTTGGGGATATTTAAAATTAAAAGTGTAAAAGGAAAAACCAGGGAATTGAGATGATTTAAAATTTAAAATTAAATACGAAATAAGGCATGTTTTGGAAGGATTTTTAAGCAGATTAGCATATTGTCAAGAAGTTAATGATGGAGATTTTCACAACCTAATAAAATAATTAAAACAAAAATTAAACAAACAAACACTTTAGTATGAAGAAAGAGAAGTAAGATACATTAAATTACAGTCTTATCATATTAACAGTGCAAAGATATTTAAATGATTATTTAGAAATAAAAATTAAAAACTGTAGTTTAGGAACTCATCTATGAAGTAAAAGGATTATCTATATAAGATATATATATATATATATATATATATATATATATATATATATATATATATATATATATATATATATATATATATATATATATATATATATATATATATTTATTATATATTTATATGTAGGTAGGTATATATATTTATTTGTCTGTCCACGTGATTCTGAAGTTATGGCTTGAGCTAAAATCATGAAATTTGGCACAGTGGTAGTCTTTAGCAGTGGCTAGAACTTAACGAAGCCCGTTTTTTGAATTTCGCCCCCGGGACAAAAATAGGAGCAAAAAGGTTTTTTTACCGTTAGCCGTACGGAAGGCGTCTTACGGAGACAGAGGCTACTTAATATTGTCTCTCGCCTGGCGGAGACAGGCTTTTCATCTAGTCTAATAATAATCTTTTTATCAAAGATATTTTTTTTGCCGTTATTAATTTTATATGGATAGGCATCTTATTAAAGAGTTTAATTGGTAATACCAACGGACTCCTACCTACTGCTGTTAATCTGTGACGAAATATCCAGATTACAGGTTTTTCTAAAATGGTACTGTTCACTTAACTTATAATATATTATAAATATTGGATTATGTAGCCTGGCTACTGGGTACCTCTATTTATATCATTTTTTGTATCAGATTCTATAATTTGTATCTTTAATATAAGTAGATGTACCCCATAGTTTAAATTTTTCAGTTTGTAGATGTAATAATTCTACAAAACTGCAGACATATTTTTTTAAATAAAGATAGTACGGGAGATGAATTAAAGTCGACGTAAAGCCATCTGCCAACCGGCTGAGAACTATTTTTTGTCAATTATAGTACGTAAATAAAAGTATTGCCATCAATGGGTTGCCTAAACAATTATGGTCAAGGTGGTCAAGGCTATGATACATTTTAGTTACCACAGATACATTTTTTTTAATACTTTCACACATTTTCTTACTAAAAAATAAATATCATTTAAAAATATAAAACCTAAAAAATACAGAACCTTTGGGTAGCCTAAGTTTTTGTGGTCATAACTATTGGATGGCACCAAAAGAAATGTACTGTTGCTTAACATTTCTTCTCGCTTACTTTGGCCAAATTTCCCCTTAACATTTTTGCTCCTTTTGCTTACATCCATCATATGTCACGTGTTTTATTAGCAGGTCATCTGCTGCAAGACCACGTGACATAAAAATCTGCTCGCTCCGCTCCCATCCGAGATTTTATGCCGAACTTGGCCTTTGAACCTCACTAGTCTGCTTCAAGCGTATTGCGAGTTTATTTAAATGTTCGAAGCCGTTTTTCACACTTTTTACCAAATTTGTATAAAACTCGAAGATATACAAGATGCAGAATAAAATTGCAAGTTTAATAATCCATTTACTCAATTAAAATCGGAAAATTATACCTAATACGCTGAGTCGTCTAAAATATCACTGGAAAGCGTTGGAACTGCTATTTAAAAAAACTACTCGTCAGGCAGCGTCTGACTTTAGTCTCTTTCAGAAAGATCAGCTTTTTAACAACTTTTTTTTTCAAGTTTTTAACAAATTGACAATTTTTGCGATTTTTTTTTTTTCTGCGAAAAATGCCCTGAAAAGGTTTCTTTATTCTTTTCAAATGTCCTATTGATAGTATCGAGATTAAATTACAATTAAATTAAATTTATCTACTCTAAAAGGCTCAGTGGCTATAGGTTTTTCATAAAGAAAATACGAAAAAGCTAACTTTTGTACCGGTTTTATCTGTTTATGTTCTGTGTACCATATTTTAAAAGATGATACTGTAACTTTGTAGTCGAATTTAAAAAAAAAGTTTGGAATTTGTCTTAAAAGTTACTTTTAAGCGTATATTATAGATACGTATAAAATAACAACCACGATTTGCGCCAGTATTTTATTAATTATACAACAAATACATAAGAGAGATATGAGAGATGCTGTAACATCATGCTGTATTTGCGGAAGCGCTATTTTGACAGTTACTTTATGCGCGATACGATTTTTAACGTCGCTGATGGTACAGTACATTCCACAATAATTCGTTGATTTCTGGTTTTACCTGCTACTGTTAGTTGTAAAACTTAATAAATTATGGGTACCCGCATGTAGGTCCGGACTTAAAATTTCCTTTATTTATTATTGTACCTACTTTTTGGTATATTATGTAGGTTAAAGGCAAATAGCTAATTTAAACTATTGATATTAATAGGTAATCAGGACCTGTACCCTTTCAAAAGGTGCGGTGCCTACACAATAGGTATTTGTCAGGCAACTTATTTATAGCTGGTTTAATTTTATTGCGGTCGAGAATCAACGATTTATTGTGGAATGTACCATAATAAGGTTAG
>JAHBCN010019968.1:0-15518 GCA_019359885.1 Listronotus oregonensis
AGCATAATAAAAATTCTGAAAACCTAAAGCAATCAGCCACATCGTTTATAAAAATGTTAAATAATAAAGGGAAATGTGTCCTCCTTGAGGAACTCCAGAGGGAACATCAAAAACTCTCGACTCATAGTTATTTATTTTAACTAATTGCTTTCTATTTGCCAGAAAAGATCTAAACCAGTTTAACAGTGAACCATGAACACCATAACCATAAAGTTTGGTCAATAAAATCTCATGATTAATCTTGTCAAACGCCTTGGAAAAATCGGTATATATGGAGTCAACCACACAACCGCTCTCGAAGCCTTCAACAACGTATTTGCTATACAACAAAAGATTTGTTGTTATAGATTTGCCTTTATTAAAACCGTGTTGATTAGAGATTATTATATTTTTAAAATTGGATTCCATGAAATTTGCTGTTAGCATTTCAAATATTTTTTGAAAATAAGGACAATTTTTGTAATAGGTCTGTAGTTTTCAATGCAGTTCCTGGCCCCAGAATTTTTAAATACAGGTGTTATGTAAGATAATTTCCACAAGTCCGGAAAAATGCCTGAAGACAATGAATTATTATACAATAGCCACAATGGCCTCGATAGTGCAAAAGAACATTTTTTTAAATATTGGGGTAGACCATCTGGTCCGCCCCTTTTAGATCAATATCATTTAACGCATCTAATATACAAGTTATTTTTATCTGATAGGAAGATATATTTATATCAGGGAGATTACTATTTATTTTATTACTTTTTATACATTTTTGCTTATTGGTATCAGAGTAGGCTGAAGAAAAGTGGTTTGGAAATGTATTAACAATATCCAAACCGTTTGATAAATGTAAGTTATGATGCTTCATTAACTTAGGTATTTCATTGTCTTTTCTTTTATTATTAACAAATTTCCAGAAAATTTTGGGATCATACATTACATTTTGTTCGATACTTCTAATATATTCAATATAACAAGATCTTGATTGTTCTTTACATAAAGCTCTTAGATGACTAAAGATTTGATAATTAGCAATTGTTTTTGAAAGTTGGTACCTTTTATGTGCTTTTCTTTTACTCAAAATATTTTCCTTTAATTCATTACTATACCACACAGGAAACTTAAAAACATTCTTAAAAACTTTCTTTGGTACATAAATATCTATTAAATGATTAATGATAGAGTAAAACCAATCAATAGCTACATTTAAATCACTCAATAAGACATTATCCCACTCAACATTCAACAAAGCTACGTTTAGACCATCAAAATCACTTTCTTTAAAATTATATCGATATTCCTCATATTCCAGAGCTTTAGGATTGGACTTAAGTTCAACTTCAAAAGATAGTGCAGGGTGATGCACGTCGGTATCAATTAATATATCACAAGGACAATTTACTAAAACATTACAGTCGTTAGTGAAAATTAAATCCAATAAAACCCCATTAGCATTAGGGATTGTATTGATTTGTTTTAGATTTGTATAGCATAAGGTGCTCATCAAGTGCTCACCAACATGACCAATTCCTGTAGCATTGTGCTCATCTGTCCACTTCAATTTTGGTAAATTATAATGTCCAACTAAGTATATAGGGCAATCTTCATAGAGGTTACTAAAATATTCTATGTTCTGACAATGTTCTTCATATTCGCTTAAATTACTATTTGGTGGAAAATAAACACAGCCAAAGATAAAGTTTTTATTTTCAAAATTAATTAAAATCCATATTTCTTTATGGCATTTAGAATATCTTACTATATTAAGGGGTTTTACCTTAAATGTATTTCTTACTGCAATTAAAGTACCTCCACCCCTAGTTTTATTCGTAGCCTCTACATCCCTGTCATTCCTAAATATTAAATAGTTCTGCAATCCTGACTCAGCATTACTTTGTCTTCATTAAGCCATGTTTCTGTTAGTAAAACAATATCATAGTTCGATGAAATGACATTATTGCTAAAAATCTCGGTTTTTCGCCTGATACTTCTTACATTTTGATAGTAGACAATAGGTGCTGTAGAGTTATTTATTTTCTTTGGTATTGCTGTTGTCCGGATTGAAAATTTCGCTCACCAGTTTGAGTATCCCTAAAAAAACCACCATGATGGCCAGTTCGGTTATTATATTTCATATTTCTCCTCTGTCCAAACTGATATGGCTTGACTATAGTGTTTGTGGGCCATATATTACTGTTGCACAATTTAGGTTCATCATCTGGCTTTACATTATTTATATATATATATATATATATATATATATATATATATATATATATATATATATATATATATATATATATATATATATATATATATATAATAATATATATAATATTATATAAAATATATATATATATATATATATATATATATTTTTTTTTTTTTTTTTATTTCACATTTCTCGAAAACCCGTAAAGATATTGAGATAAGTTTTTGTACACGCAAATGTATAAATAAAAGCCACATTTACGTGTATACAATTGTTTTATAAAGCACTTACATCATTGGCGTTCGTGCCGGTAAGTTCTTATTTTTAACAAAAAAACTGTACACCACTGCTTTTCGCACAAATTAGTATAGCTTTCTTAAAGCCAGTTTAATTATGCTTAAGAAGGAACCTCTTGGTGTTTTTTGTTTCCAATAACCGTTTTCGAAATAAAAATAAAAGTACCCTTAGCTGTTTCCAAAATTATTTATAATTTTAATAGTTTATTTGCACTAATTGTACAGGAACAATGTATTTAATTTTAAATTTAGATCAAATGCTGGAAATGGCGTCCCTCTGCTTTATTGCATGCTGTAAATCGCATTCGAATATTTCTTCTGACCCTTTAAAATATTTGAGATCTCTAGCGAAAACAGCTTATTATACGAATTAATAATTTTTTTTTTTCGAAAACGATAAGTCAGGACGACAAAGTGAATGAGGTACTTTTTAAGCAGAATAAAACTGGCTTTAAGAAAGCAATACTAATTTTTGCGAAAATCAGTGGCGTAGAGTTTTCTTCGCTAAAAATAAGAACTTACCGACACGTACGAGACTAATGTAAGTCCCTTAGCAAATAATTTTGTACATGTAAATGTTACCTATAATGATACATTTGTATGTAGCAAAACTTATCCCAATATCTCTACAGGTTTTCAAGAAACATGAAATAAACTATAAAAGGCGAAAAACTTTAAAAACCCCGCATCATAAAAACAAAGCATTTCCAGATTCATGTTTATATAAACTTTTTTAAATATTTTTAGATGTAAAATCTGCCACTTAATTTTCCTTATAACATTCATAACACCCTTAAAATAATAATATATATATTTTTTATATATATATATATATATATATATATATATATATATATATATATATATAAAATTTTATATATATATATATATATATATATATATATATATATATATATATATATATATATATATATATATATATATATATATATATATATATATATAAACCAAGTAGTGGGTATGCAGTCTTTTTTAAATTATTGAAAAGGATTGGTGGCCTGGATTTAGTAATGAAACCCTTTTCTGTTTTGTCAAGCTTTCGAGAGTTTATTATTTTCTCCCTTCCTCAGGACTAACTAAAAATAAAGTTTTTACAATTAGAAAAACTAACCTAAAAACCTTAAAAAGATTTAACTCACCAAAGTGGGTTGCTATGTGGAAACAAGCAATATCCATGCGGATAATCAAGATTTATCTCCATATGTATGTTAAAAACTACATCTTTAAGGGAAAAAATTTATTTAAAAAACTTTAAAAGAGAACCGAAATGAGAACACGCGGAAAAGCGCGGTTAAAAGTTCTGACAGACGTGATCGAATGTATAAAACTATCTGAATGGATCACCGACATTCGTTACTCGAAAACTTCAATTAGAAAGGGATGCGAGATTAATGACATGTGAAAGAAAGAGACATATCTTGTTATTTCACAGCGCAGGATCTATACAGGGTGATTCACGTTGAGTGTCCTATTAAAAGTTCTGGGGAACCAAAAAACAAGAACTTTTTGAAATTTGAGTACACGGTCATAAGAGGTAATAAGCTACATTTAAAAATATTTTGGCAAGTGCAGCGTTTGCCAGATCTACCGAAACCAACGGCAACATTGTAATTTTAAATGGAACACCCTGTTTTTTATTACATATTCGGATTCTACATAAAATTCTAAGTAAGTTTTATTAACTTCTTCCTATACCTATATCTTACCGTTTTTGAAAAAATAATTAATAACTATTTTTTTTAAGGAAAACCCTATGTTAATAAGGTTTAATATTTACGTGTCTAACAGAGCTGGATACTAGAAATTTTTTTTGGGGTTAGACAATGCATGTATTTAAAAGATCTACATGCTATTACAGCAATATACCCTACAGGGTGTCCCAAAAAAATTGCATTTTTACCGATATTAAATAACGATTAAAACTCATTTTTTTAAATACAACATACTGTATTTTATCCCATTTTTGAATAGACCAATAATTTACCTACAAAATGTCCATACATCTTTCTATACCCATCTGCCACCGTTTTTCAAATATAAGCAAATTTTAATTTTTAAACATTTATTTCTTATTAATCAAACAAAATAAATATTTTTTACTTATATGTCAAATAGTTGTCAGAACAATTTAAAATAAAAACTTCTATGGCCTACCTGGTAAATTGTAAATTAAGCCGGTGGTTTACTGTGGATAGTATTTAAAAACAGGGGAAAAAATTAATATTCGTTGTATTTAAAAAAACGGGAGATGGGTATAGAAACATTTATGGACATTTTGTAGGTAAAATATTGGTCTATTTGAAAATGAAATAAAATACAGTATGTTGTATTTAAAAAAATTGAGATTTAATATTATTTAATATCGGTAAAAATCAAATTTTGGGACATCCTGTAGGATATATTGCCATAATAGCATAGATCTTTTAAATACATGCATTGTCTAACCCCATAAAAAATTCTGGTATCAGTCAGGTTAGGCACGTAAATATTAAACCTTTTTAACATGGTGATTTTCCTTTAAAATAGTGATTAATTATTTTCTTAAAAACGGTAAGATATAGGTATAGAAAGATGTTAATAAAACTTACTTAGAATTTTGTGTTAGATCCAAATATGCAATAAAAAACAGGGTGTCCCATTTAAAATTACAATGTTGCCCCTTGGTTTCAGTTAGATCTTGGAACGCTGCACTTAAAATATTAGAATTAGTATTACCTCTTGGGCCGTGTCCAAATTTAAAAATTCTTTGTTTGTTCCCAGGCTTTTAAAAGGACACTCAACGTGTATTATAATAATCTAGGAACTGTTCCACAGTACAGTACCTGACTGAGTAAATTTATTTATGCTCTTTTTAATTTTTATTTTAAGAAATTAGTATTAAAAGTATGCCAAGACCTGTGGAAAACGGTGAAACACCTAGCACTTCCTGTCATTTTCTTTTGTTCGTGGTTTGACTTTCTTTAGTATAAAACTTTTAATTTTAGAAGAAAATAGGTATGAAAATGACTACAGAAAAAAAACGGGAAACACCGTCTCCCAAACGTCAAGGAAAACAAATTATAGAGAATTTTAGAAAGAATTATTCGTCAGGAGCTGGACAGTCAATTAAGCTACGATATTTTTCTTGTTCTAACCGTAATAGATAACTGTAAACCGTGCTAAGATCTGAGATGTCACTTTTCTTATTGAGAACGTTGGATTCCAGATTTATATGGACCATTTCTAGGAATAGTCTTTTATGATTGAATTGAATTTTCTAAGATCTCAGCATGACCCCAGTCAATTTGGTGATCATAAAGCAAGACATGTTCCGCTAAAGCACATGAATGAACTCCTCGCCTACAATCACTTTTGTGGGAAGTGATGCGGCCTTTAAATTTCTAGATGTCTGCCCAACATATGACTTGTTACAATTTTTACATGGTATTTTATAACAATGCCGAACCTTTCATCATTGTCAGGGGAGATTTAGTTTTAGAATAGATTTGAGAAACAGTTTTGAGTTGTCTTTTCGCTATCTTTATATCTGATTCTTTGAAAATGTTAGTTAATTTATCTGTTAGTTTCAACACAACAATTTAGTTAGTCCTGAGGAAGGGGAAAATAATAAACTCTCAAGCTTGACAAAAAAAAAAGGGTTTCATTACTAAATCCAGGCCCCCAATCCTTTTTCAAAAATTTTAAAAAAAGACTGCATACCCATACTCTGGTTTAGATATTTTTTCTTAACTAGTCAGTCCGACTACTCTCCTCTATATATATATATATATATATATATATATATATATATATATATATATATATATATATATATATAAAATATATATATATATATATATATATATATATATATATATATATATATATATATATATATATATATATATATATATATATATATATATATATATATATATATATATATATATATATATATATATATATATATATATATATATATATATATATATATATATATATATATATATATAATATAAAATTTTTTTTCTTATAAAGTCAGATCATTCTTATTTTGTGTGGCTATTTAATGGATCACTTTAAGGTGGCTAAAATCGTGGTTAACGAGAGCTTCAAGATCCCTTGATCTGTCGCCACTTTAACATGTATGAGACATTTGGGTTAAAAATTTTAGTGGATATTAAAACCTTATCAGGATACATGCTTATCTGTACAATAATCTGTAGAACAACTAAATCAAAAAGTGGTTTTGACAAAATTTATTATTAGAGATTTGGTTAAAATATAAAATTTCAATATATTCTGCTAATGTTTTTACAATTTTTGGAATTAATTAATGTTGTAATTTAACTTTTCATAAAATTTTCGCAATATTGGTACAGAAAAAATTATAAACAAAATCGTTTTCCCAAGTAAAGAGATAAAATATATAGAACAATGGTTAATTAAGCAATTTGTCAACACAATATACTGGTAATAAATATGGTGATTTTATTTGTTTTGTATGTAGACATTTGTCTTAAAGCAAATATCTATTTTTTTTTTCAAAGATTTAATTATTGATTTGTGTTTAGAATATTTTTATTCAAGTTAAACTTATTTCACGGAATTTGTTCAATTTAGGTGCCCAATGCCCTAAAGAAATTACTTATTTAACTGTGCAATAGTTTTCATTCCAGAGTTAGTAGAATATGCTTTTTTAGTAAAAATTAGTAACAGGTCGAGTCAGGTATATTTGGTATTCGAGAATTTTATTTTTTCTGTTTTTTTTATTATAAAACAACCTTAAAAATAGATAGTTTCAAAGCAAAAATTAACAAAATAACCCCGCAGTTGTGGTTTTTTTTTCATCCAGATTCACTCACTTATCACGTAATAATCACAGACTAGTATCCAAAACATGATTGTTTAAGTTAAACAGTTTAAAAACTACGCCATATTATATTAAAATATTAAAAATCTGGGGTTACGAAAGTCAACTTTATTGACATTTTTTTATTCGAATACCCAGAGTGTTTCAATTCCTAAATTTTAAAAACTTTTGTATCCGAATACCTACTGATTTTCAGTACTAACGTATGTGAGTATCTAGTAGGTATTCGAGTCAGTACTCGAGTCAGTCTGACTCCACCCATCACTAGTAAATAAAAACGTAAAATTTTTGGCGAATATGTAGTTATTCTATTTTATTATTTTATATTACCTTTAAGAAAAAAATCTTATTTGTGTCATATTTTTAGTTCAGTTTAAGTCAATTTAAACTTAAATGGTGATAAAAAGTTTAATTTTTAAAGCAATATGTGTTTTCTTTGTAGAATCTTCTAAACTACCTACACTCATTTAGTTTTAATTAAGACATCGCGTTTCAGCAAAATATTTCTTTAATCCACTTACATTCGAAATACAAAAAATGTTCTTTCATCGTGTGAAAAGTATAACAGAACGGCGCCAGCGAGATTAAGCTGGCTCTATGAGTTTTAAAATAGTGGTGGCATGGGTTTTTATATTTCTGGACTTCTCGACTCGAAAGGTTTATTTAATTATGCTTCCTCAGCATTTTTTTATATGGATAATCATGCCAGTTTGTTAATAATATTTACTTAGTTTTTATGCCTAAAAATTTCTATTTTTGTTTAGTGCAAACCCAAAGAAATATTAAAGAAATATTTTAATTATTTAGAGGCAATGAAACGTCTTGGCAGTCCATATTTTTCTAAGTCTAGTAAAAAAAATTATAAGTATGCATTTATAAAACAGTTATGCTTATTTTACTTTATACCTTATACCTGTACACTTTTTAATATTCTCTAAAGACTCCTTTGCTAATCCTAAATTTCTACAAAAAAAAGTAAAAATAAAAATAGATATACAGTGATTAAAAACATATGCCATCGCCAAATGAGAGTTATAAACATAGCTATAAATTGGTCCCATATTTAGGATACAGGGAGTAAAAAAGTATCAGAATTCCTTAATTTTTATACCTGGTTTTTCAATTTAAATTATTAAAATTATAGCAGTTTGTGCACGAAAGATACAATAAACAAAATTTTCATGGCTCTCTAATTTTTAAAAATTGAAAAATTTAAATTTTTGAGACCCAAATCTCGGCTAACATGTTGTCTATGAAAAAAGTAAATGACCATTATTATATTTTTATTTTATGTAGAATCCAGTGATCTGGTCGGCTATTTTCTAGATAACGTGTTTTTGAGATATAAACCAAATTTGGGTTTGTTAACGGGAAACCCTGTATATCTTTACATATTTTTATTAAGCATATATTTAATGTTATTATATATATATATATATATATATATATATTTTTAAAAATTTTTAAATATTTTAATATTTTAATATATATATATATATATATATAATATATATATATATATATTTTAAATATATAAAATATAAAAATATAAAAAATATATAAAAAAAAAAATATAAAAATATATATATATATATATATATATATATATATATATATTTTTTTATATATATAAAAATAAATATATATTATTATATATATATATATATATATATATATATATATATATATATATATATATATAAATATATATATATATATATAAAATATATATATATATATATATATATATATATATATATAAAATATATATATATATATATATATATATATATAAAAAAAACACACACAGGGTAAGTCTTAAATGGACCCCCGTTTATTGCTTTAAATATTCAAATTGGTAAAAAATGTTTTATACAAAAATAATTTGGTTTTTGCTGCTCTATATTTTGCAAACAACGTTATGTTTACAGGGTGTATCAAAAAGTCCGTACGAGAACAAACTTCATTTTTTTAAAATAAGTCCCTATATTTTTTGTTACATTTTTGTTTTCTGCATAAAATTCTAGATATTTTTAATTCAGCATATCATATTCCTTTATTCACCTGTTTACGAGATATTCGCATTTAAATACAAATTTAGAAGGGAAAAATCAAGTTATCTTTTAATGTTGTTTAACGTTTCTATGGTTTCAGCGGTTTTTTAAGAGTTGAATAATAACCATATATGCTATAGAGATAATAAAAATGTCATAAGGACAGTTCTATTATTCTGTAAAAAAATTGTTTTAATCGTTTTTTCCTCGTTTAAGGTTTTACCTTTTTCTATTTGTCATGTGATATCTAATTACTTATTAATTATTACAATGGCTGTTTTGTCAGTCTAAAAAAACCGCTAAAACCATAGAAACGTAAAAGTATTTCAAAAGAGATAAGATGATTTTTTCATTTTAAATTTGTATTTAAATAAGAATATCTCGTAAACAACTGAATATAGGAATACGATATGTCAAATAAAAAATATCTAGAATTTTATGTAGAAAACAAAAATGTAACAAAAAATATAGAAGTCATTGAAAAAATTAACCTTGCCCTTGTACAGGCTTTTTGATACACCCTGTATACATAACGTTTTTCAAAATATAGGCAGCAAAAACAAAATATTTTGTATAAAACATTTTTCCAATTTGAATATTTAAAGCAATAAATGGGGGTCCCTCTTCACAGACACCCTGTATATATATATATATATATATATATATATATATATATATATATATATATATATATATATATAATATATATATATATATATATATTATATATATATATATATATATATATATATATATATATATATATATATACAACTTCCCAACTTTCTTGCAGGATAAGTCAAAAAGGCCTAATTTTCATAAATTTGACGTATTACTTCATGGTGGGCCATAAAAACATAAAGAAATATATAATTTTTTTAATTTTGTATCAAAATGTAAAATATTAGAATTTTAATAAAATCTTTGTAATTAAAAATCTTTTTCAAGTAATATTCTTTTTACTCTAAAATAATACGTAAAATTTATAAAAATTAGGCGTGTTTGCCCTATTTTGCTTAGTTGGCTGGTTGTTATATTTTTAAAAAGCTTTAAAAGTGCCTAATAAAATATAGAAAAATATACAGGGTGTATTACTAAAAAAACTCAAGTTTAGTTTATATCTTAAAAAATACGTAATCTACAAAAAATCCGACTATACCCGGCTTATAAAAAAGTTATACTTATCCGTTTTTAATTTTTTAGAAAATACATGGAAGCCGAGATTCGGACGGTACCTAAAAATGTAATTCTTTTAACTTTACGCTGTAACTCTAAAACTTAGACGGCCATGAAACTTTTGTTTATCGCATCTTTCGTTTTGCAAAAAAGGAGCAAGGTATTGTGCAGACCACATCCTTCTACCTTTATTAATAAGGAGATAACCTGGAAAACATACAAAATCTGGACAGTTTGTACAGTAACTCGTTTAACCTATTTTACCCCGTCCTATATACTCATCCGCCCGGCAAGTTTGTTTACTTAATTTAATTAAAAACAGAAACTTTGGGATCGGGCCACTGCCGTTGTATTCCAGAGTGTCCAAAATCAGTGGGTATAAATGATTATTAGAAAACCATTAAAAAACAAAAACCGTACACGGCATAGTATCGAGATATAATTATTTAAAAATAATTTTACATTGATTCGATTTTTTTACCTTACCTTATAAACTGGGTTATTTAGTGGCGCCAAAAAGTTAAACATATATGATTTTTTTATTTTTAAAACTAATAAAAACTTCTTCGGCAATCGCCTTTGCTTATCCACTAACTTTATATTTACATTCGGCTCATGGGCGTCGATTAGGGAAATAAATATGGAAATTAAATTAAAATATAAAAAAAAAGATTAGTTGGCATCAAAATTAAAGTTATATGGAAAGCTGTTTAGAAATTCAAAGTTGATGTACAAACTTTAAAATACAAATTTTGGAAAAATTATTAAAGAATTTTTTAAACATTTTTCCGTTAAATTACAAATTTTAACCTTTTACGTTATAATAAGTTTGCTTACTATAAAGTGACCAATTGGTTAGATAATTTATAATTTTTGTATGTAATTTTTTAAATTTAAAACGAGAAAATTAAAAAATTGAGATTCCTCAGGGCTTTAATTGTGTAAACCTATTTTTCTAAGCGCTAATAATATGATTTTCCAAAAAAACATTGCGGGAGAGGCCATTTTTATTTATTATTATTATTAAACCTAACCAGTTTCCTAACAGCACTATGTTTAATTTTTGCTTTAACTTGGAACACGCACATTAATTTTATTTATGTTTATATTAATACATAAATGATAAAGCAAACTTTAAGCCTGTTTTACGTGCCTACTTTATTAAGCAATAAATTGTAAAATTTATTTGAACTTTAATTTATCTGCCAAGTTTTCTTTTCCTCAAGTTACCAACAAAGTAATTGTGGGGTTAAAAACATCATTTGCAAGATTTTGGTTTTTATGTTAGAAAAAGAAAAATAAATTTTACGCAAAAAGAAACAACAAATACAATCATATAAAATAATTCTAGATAGGTTACCTGAGTTGTCATCCATTAAAAAAGGGCTGATTTCCATTGATTGGTAACACCGCATAAACAAGGATATTGCCAAGAAATGGAAACATAAATTGCAAAGCCCAATTTTAAAAATATAAATTTGTTAATTTTTTGAAAAGAAATCACTTTTTTTTATTTTCTTTTCTTCCTTAAAGCGTGAAAAAATATAAACAAAAAATTAAATTATTTTATCGGTTTTTACTTTATAGTTAGCAAATTAATTGTAAGGCAAAAATCTGGGGTTTGTAATTAAAAAAATTAAAAATAAATACAAAAAAATGTCTTTCTAGTTTGTTAAAAAAAATTATTTAAATGTTTGTACATCGAAATTAAATTCAGAACACCTAATTGAAATTACTTTTTTTAAATCATGCCAACTAATCTCACTTTTTAATATTTAAAATATGTTTTATTATTATTTCCCCACCCGCGCCCATTAGCCAAATATCAATATCGATTTTTAAGTTACCGGATAAGCAGATGTGATTGCAAAATAGTTATTTATGGTATAAGTGCTAAAATTGACATTTTGTTTTGTAAGAAGGGAAGTTTGGAACACGACGCCGAAGGCGAGTGTTCCATGCCTTCGAACAAAATAAAATCACTTTAGCACGTATATCATACACTATTTTTTCTACAAACATTAAGAGTCCATATTTATATTTTTTTTATCGTTGACATTAATATTACTTTTCAAATCTAATTTCATCTTATTTATCTATGAAATAAGCTGCTAAGGAAAAAATAATTTGTTGATTTGTCTTTGTTGACAAGTAACGTCTAATAATCGCGAATTCTTGTTCGATAGAAAGTGATCAAGAAAATGAATTTCTTCCGGTGGATATGGAAGAAGCTGCCAATAAAGCTATGTTTGATTTATTGCCTAGTAAGTCAAAGCAACAATACGAATTTACAAACGATCGTTTCTTAAAATGGTGTGATCAGAAAAATGTTAGTGGCAAGAATGCCAGTCAAAAAGTGCTCCTTGCGCGCTTTAATGAAAGATGCTTAAAGGATAAATGGGCCATAACTTCAGTTAGAATCAACACATTTGGTAAAATGCCTGACCAAATGGCTAAATTTCTAATTTTGCCATCTTTACACTAGACATTGCTTTTGACGTTCCTCAGCTAGTTTGTTGGCGGACTCTGGTGTTAATCTTTCTATAATTTAGAGACACGGTGAATGGAAGTCCAGTACAGTAGCAGAGAGTTATATAGAAGACTCGCTACAAGAGAAAACGAAAATTTCTGATTGAATTTTGTTTAAAACTTTAGTAGATAACATTGCTTCCTGCCGGGGTACATATCTTACCAAAGTAAATTGTGTAATAACCACCAATGAGATGGAGTTTCTTATTTTAAATGTATTTTCAGTAATTGTAATTTTAATTCAATAATTTTTTTTTTTGATCTAAGTTTTACATTTCTGTAATTTTTGTCTGTGTTAAAGTAAATCACTTTTAGCACAAGTGCTAAAAGTAATTATTTTTAACACCGATGTCATAAAATAATATTGTAGACACTGACAGCATGCATAAAAATTTAACTTTTACTGACTTTTGTAGAAAAAAGTTTTTAACAGTTTCAAGAATTAAAAATGTTTTCATATGTTTCCCACTCTTTGTCAGTCACTGTATATCCCAACTTAGACTTTAATAAACTTTCATATTATTCTAAAACCGTACGCTTTATATATCTGCAAAATAATCGTTATAAAATGCCAGCATTTTCACAGCTTCGTTGATTTACGTCGAGGCTCGCGAGCATACATTTCATCTCGAAATGGGCCTAGACGGGCCACTCATGTGAACATGGCGCTTTTTGTTGCCCATGAGATTTAGTCGCGTAGGGACTTGACTAAAAGCTCAAAATTTGCGTAGTCCGTGAGTAAACCTTTTAAATGTTGTTAATTATTAGGCGAACACGTATAAGTAACTTCTTTAATTGATTTGTAAAAACAGGTATAAACATATATTTATTTTTCATTTGAATTTGCATTTTTATCTCCGAAAAGAATTAAGATTCCTACTGACCTTTAATTTAAATTAATTAAGGGAAACCTAAGATTGCTGGTCACAGTTATACAGAGTGTCCGGAAATACCGTTAGAATAATTTTGGGGGTGATTTTACATGTTAATTAAAAAAGTTCATACAACATGGTCCTCTGGAACCTTTTTTGATAGTCATCTGATTTTGGGGATAAAATTTTTTAATAGTAGGACTTTTTAGTGTTTTTACATAATTATTATTTTAATCAGGGGCGTACCGATGGGGGGGCCTCGATTTAAGTTGTTCACTTTTTTTTTAAACGTGATTTTTTTGCATATTTCTTTAAAAATTCCCAGATTTCGCAGTACAAATAACAAAAAAATATTCCTGCAGAAAACACTCCCGAAAATAGTGCAGGGCATGGTCGCCCAATAATGAAAAATTTCTACATAAAAAAAGTAGTATACCTATTTAAAAAGGTAAACAAAATTTAACATAAAGTTTAAAATTAAATTTTTTTATTATAATTGTGTTATTAAAGTGTAAAAAAATATTGTTCTCGCCATTAAAAAAATGCCGGAATACTTTTTTTGTTGGGCGACCATAAAAGGGCACTATTTTCTTTAAAGAGTGTTTTTTTTAAAAACGGTTTCCTGACGGGTTTTTTAACAAGAATCCCTTTTTTATGTTATTTATATAAAAATAAAAACCCAAAAAAAAACTGCAAAAATATAACGTTTAATAAAATGTAAAAAAAACAAATCAGGCTTCCCGTCGGCATGCCCCGATTAAAAAATAATTTAATAAAACACTAAAAAAACCCCCACTATTAAATTCATATGCCAAAACTCGAAAATTTTTCCCAAAAAAGGGTTTTTAAAAGATATAAAATAAAACCTATATCCCGGGGCCATCTTTGAATCGCCATAGCAACCTTAGCATTTGCGGACACATGTTGAATAAACTTTTCTTTATAATTTAACATGCAGAATCACCCCTAGAATTAATTTAAACGGTTTTCCCACGCTCATAACAGAATTTTTCCGTTATAAAATGGTAACTGGCAAACAAAAAAAAAAAACTCTTTTTTGAAGATAGGTATCATGTGAACAAAAAAAGGTTTGCTCAAAGACTTTGTTTCCTACTAAAATATAACGAAAAATGTATTTTTTTGTTCTTGAACAACTTCCCGCAATAAATTACAACCAAAGTGTCCTGCATTTGCCTTGATATAGTTTTTTAAGGCAGAAATGTCTTTTGAAAACGTTCCCCATGTTTTCTCTTAAAGCCCCGGGAAAAATTTTGGGAAAAAAAATCGACAGTTTGGAAAGTGAATTTTTTAAAAAATATGTTTCAACTTATTCTTTCCTCACATTATCTTTGTAATGGTCAAGCTTTTACATTTCCAAAAAAAAAGTTTCACAATTTCTGGCCCAAATTTTGTTTTATCTATCTTTTATGCAAAAATATGCGCTTTTTTTTTTTATTAAAATTTTAAAAAAAAAACTCATTTACATATTCTTTTTTGTTCTTAAAAAACCAAATAAAA
>JAHBCN010019969.1:0-15564 GCA_019359885.1 Listronotus oregonensis
TTTTTTATCAATCTTCTATCAAATTATTAAAAAAAAGACTTTTCCTTAGTAAACACATCCCCAGCTAGAAAACAATTTTTTTTAAAAATTTTTTAAACTTTTTAAAAATTTTTTAAATTAATCATATTTTTTTTTGGAAGGTTTGAAAATAGAAAAATTTTTTTTAAAATTTTCTAAATAATCTAAAATATAGATATTAGGTAAGATATCCAAAGCCACGGAACCTAAATTTTTTAAAAAACCTAATATTTTTTTTTTAAAAAAAATATATGTTTTTTAATTTTGAGAAAAAAAATTTTTAAATGTAAATTTTTAAAAACATTAAAAAATTATAAATTTAATTTAAAAAAAAAACATATGATTTTTTTAAAAGAAATAATTAAAAAAAAAAAAGATTTTGGGCTTAGTAAACACCCCCCAGCTGGGAATTTTTTTAAAATTTTTAAAATTTTTTTGTATAATAAAAATTTTATAGGTAATTTTAACCTTCAATAAATAGACATGTGAGTTATCGTACATATCGGGGGAACGAACATCTGAAATTAAATCATTTAGTGGCGTTAGTTTGGGGGTATTTTGGGGGGTTGACTCGACAATCATTCAATTTTACATGAAATAAAAAAAAATATATTATTTTTTAAAAAAAAATACAAAAAGTGTTTTTTTTTTTTTTGCTTTAAAATATAAATAATAATAATAATAAAGACTTTATTGAAAAAAAAAATTTTTTCAAAAGGCAAGTTGAGGATAACCCCCCATCTTAACCTAATAAAAAAAAAAAAAAATTTTAATAACATGTATGTAGATACTATACAAATTATGCAATGCTATGTTGTAAAATAAGAATTTTAATAAGTATTACAATTTTATTGACGTTTAGAAAAATAAAAAATTTAAAAAAATTTTGTGATAATTGTACGTCAAAATGAACTTATACAACTGAGGGTTATCTAGTTAAAATTTTTCATAGAAAATTGTTGTTTAACAACAGTTTGGGAATGTTTAAAAAAAAGTCAGTTTTTTACAGGTTTTCTTTAAAATTTTTATTGATTAACAATAACAATGACTTTTTTGTTAAACATTAAAAAACCTTTTTAACTTTAACAATTCAAGTCCATTCTAAATTTAACAACGCGATCATAAATCCGGCCGTTAGAATGCTTGGATTATTCAAATTTTTTTGGGGGGAAAATTTTTAAAAGCCCCCCAAAAAAATAAAAAAAAGAAAAAAAAATTTTTTTTAAAGACCAAGTACATTTGCCCCTTTTAAAAAAAATTGACACAGAAGAATATTTAAAATTTTTTTTAAATTTTTTTACTCATTCGCAAGCGGTCGATTAACCTTCAGTCGCTTTTTACCCCACAACGCTCATATGACATTAAAAAAAAATTTGATAAAAAGATAATAAGTATTTGAATAATCATAATCAAAATTCAAAAATATATAAAAAAAAGTTTTTTTTAAAAAAATTTTAAAAGGGTTTTAAAAAAAATGTTAAATTTTAAAATATATAAAGATTTTAGGTGCTGTTGTCAATAATAACTTGTCTTTTGGGCCTTTAATTGACAGATTTTAAATTTTACGGAAGAAAAAATTTATAAAGAAAAAAGAAAGGGAAAAAAAAATACGTTAGGGCTTTTTAAAATAGTAACGATTTCTTAATATAATTATTTTTTTGGATAAAATCTTTTAAAAAATTAAATTTATGTTTTTTTATTTTTTTTAAAATTTAAATATAAAAATTTTTTTTTTTCCCTTTTTTAAAAAAAAGTATGTACCTTTTTTTTTTAAAACCCAAAAAATTAATTAAGTTTTCTTAAATATATTTTTTCCCCAAGGCCCTTTTTTAAAATTATTTTACCTACTAACTTTTTTTTGATTTTTTAAAAAAATTAAACTAAATTTCATTTTTTTTAACCTTAAAAAGTAATATGATTCATTTAAAAAATAAAAAATCAGGTACTGTTGCATTAAATTGACCTTTCTGGATTCTTTTTGGGGATATATAATATTGTTTCTGTTTTTTTAAATTCTTTTAAAAGTTTTGAGCTACATTAATTTTAAAAAAAAAAGGGAAACCAAGTCATATAAATAATTTAAACTTATACAAAGTTTCACCGCATTTATTCTGTACAGCAGCCCGTATAACGCCCGATCCATTATTCACAATTTTCAGACAGTTCTAGGTTTTTTTCCCCCCTTGGGCCCCAATTTTTTTAAAATTGGAACTCTAAAAAAGAATTAAATTTGACACCGACAAAAACTTAAATGTTTAAAACAAAAAGAAAAGGAATAAATTAAAAATAAAATAAAATGTAAGGTTTTTTAATTCTATATTCATTGAATTTTTTTGGATAAATTTTTTTTGTAAATTAAGTATAAATTTTTAAAACCAAAATTTTAAAATTTTTGTTTAAACCTTTAAAAAATATAACATACCCACTTGTTTCATATAAAATTTTTGTTATAATTTTTATATAAAAATAATGTAATACTTTAAGTTTCTGACTAGTTTTATATCCAAAAAAAAAAATTTTAAATTTTTACCATTACAAATTATGCATAAACAATATCTGCAATAGGAAAACCATAGTGGCATATGGGGTTAAGGGTAAGCAAAAAAAAATGTTATCATTTTTAGTTGTTTTGGGAAAAAAAAACGTTATAGTGTATTAATAGATACTTTTAAGAATGGAGCTAAACTATTGCTACCCCCAATTTAAAAAAAGGTTTTTTTATAAAATATTATAACCTATTAAGGCTATTATATTATTAATCGTATTTTTTCCCCTTTTTTGGTTTCCCCTTGTTGACATCCTTGATTTTGTGACTATATTACACTTCCAATATTTAAAAAAAAAAATATTAATTTTTTTTTTAAAAAAAATTTTGAAAAATTGCTAACAAAATTGGATTTTAAATTTATTTTATTTTTTTGAAAAATAAAGGGGGATATTTTTTTAAAATAAACATTTATTAACAATCAAAACCCTTTAAAAGCTAATTTTAGAGAAATTGGGATATTTTTAAGTAATACAAAAAAACTTTTAAAAAAATTTTCAATTAATTCATTTATAGTTGGGGCCTTTTTTATCAATTATTTAAAAAAAAAAAGGAAGATAAAAGCAACAACTACCATAAACATATGTTTTACCAAAAATTATTTTATAAAAATAAAATAATTGCAATAATTATAATTAAAATTTTTTAAATTTTTTTAATTTTTTTTTGGAAATAATATGTTATTAATAGACAATTTTAAGTAAAAAAATTTATTCCCATATGCAATACAATTAGAAATTTAAAATACAGATATTACAGCTTTTACATTAGCTAACATTATTTAAAATTCCTTGTTAGAAAAACTTTTTTTTTTTTGTATTTAAAAAAAAAAAAGTTTGGTAAAAAAAATTTTTTTATTTTTTAAAAACTCCCTAATTGGATATTTTTTAAAAAACTTAGAAAAAATCAGTCAAGGAAAAATTTTACTGCCAGTTTTAAAATATAAGTATAAACAATATTTAGAAAAATTTAAAAGCATTTTATTAAATAAATAAATATTTTTAAAAAAATTTGGGGCTGCAAACATATCTTTTAAAAATTTTTAAAAAATTAAAGTGGATTTTTTAAAAAACTTCAAATTGTTTTTTTTTAATTTTAATTAAATTTTTTTCCTATGGTCCAAAAATTTTTTTGGGTTTAAAAAAATTTTTTTTGATTTTAAGACTTAACTAATAAAAGTTTTACCGTTTGCAAGCAAAATGGTTTTTGACAACACGAAACAAATATTTTATAAACTAGATTTATAATTTAAATTTATATTTTTTTTTAGGTATGTAAAAGGAAAAGAACAGCCCTTTTTTTATCTTTAGAAACTAAAGGATTATTATAATGTATATTATATCCGGGGGATTATATATACATATATAAACCTAAGTACCAAAGTACCGTGGTCCCGGGTTTTTCCTGAACCCATTTTTCCCCATTTTTCCCGTCAACGTTGCCCAAAACACTGAAACATGCAAAAGTTATTTAACACCTTTAGAAAACCCGGGGGGGGCCCCCACGGACGTTATTTTAAAAAAATACAAAAATATGCGGGGGGTTTTTGGGGTACAAACCCCGGGGTCGGGGGGCGACACCCGGTCTGCCCCCCTACGCTACCGGACAGTAAACCCAAAAAATATAATTATATTCTTTCTAAAAAAGAAATTTAATGGCTTTTTTTTTTTATAAAAAAATATTTTTTATATTGCCATTTTATAAAAAAATTTAAAAAAAATTTTCCCAAAATAGGTTTTTTTGTAAACTTGGTAGTATCTGATTTATAAAAACCCCCAAAACCTTTAATACATCGTATTATTTTTCTATCAGTAAATGGGGTTTTTTTAAAAATTTTTAAATATTTAAAAAATTTTTTTCCCTTTTTTTCTTTTTTTATGTACTATATTTTTAAAAAAATATTTATTAAACAGTTTTGAAAAAAATAGTTTAAAATTTTCTACAGTTTTAACCCCAATTTTTGCTAAACAAAAAACTAATAATTTTTAAACCCCTTTTAACTGTTTAACTTTATTTTATTAAAAATTTTTTTTTAAAAATTAATTATTTATTTAAAAGACATTTTATTTCTTTAACAACAAAGTTACTACTACGGGTTTTTTTTTTTAAAATTATTTATTAGTATTTGATTACTGCTTTTACTTTGTTTCTAATATATCTAGTGGTTTAAAAAAAAAAAGTCGATCCCTTTCTTTAAAAAAAGATTAAGGTGATTTATTACCAAAAGTTAAAATGATTAAGCCTGGGCTCTAGCATTTACTTTTAAGTGACATTTGGAATCTAGATGTAGAAATTTTTGTTTTCCGCTTTTTAACAGCACTTAAGTTTAAAGGAGACATTAGGTCTTAAAGGGGGTTTCCCCAATAAGGTTAGAATTTTTTTAAAATTTCAATTTTTAAAAGTAATTAAATTATTATAATTAAAATTACTTTTTAAAAAAACAATGATTTTTTTTAAAAAAAATTCTAAAATATAGATAACTAAAAAAAGCTATTTTTTTCAATATTAGGTAAACTTTTTTACCAAAGGGATATTCTGAAAGAAGAAACTTTAAAATATGTTATAAATTTATTTAATTTAAAAAAAAAGTTTTGTTCATTAGACCTGACAGAAATGTTTTTTTAAAATTTTTTAAATTTTAAAAAATTTAAAAAAGGGGGTCTTCTCCCCCTTTTTATTCCCCGGTTTTTTTTATTGGTCAGAACATTGTGGCGCCACGTGTTCTGACCCCAAAAAAAAAAACTTTTGGAGATCGGTCGTCGGAAAACGGGCGCATGAGACTCCGGCTTTTAAATTTTTTTTAATTAAAAATAATTATATAAATATTTTATATAAAAAAAAATTTTAAAAAAACCCTTTTGGGGGAATAAATTAATTTCTGGGGTTTTTTTTAAAAATTGTCCTTTCTAGAAGGTACACCAATTTGATAAAATTAGAAGAAATTATTTTTTTGTATTCTTATATTAAAAAAAAAAAGTCAAAAAAAAAAAGTATTTAAAAATAAAAAAAATTTTAAATTTTTTTTTTTTTTTTTAAAATATATGCTGTATATGCTAAAACCCCCAAATAACCACAACTTAGGTGTTAAAATTTTAATTTAATATGAGAGATATCAAATTATAGTAATATATGTGCATTCTCAAGTACAGAAAAAACATAGTTCATTTAGACATTATAATAAAATTTTCCCCGTTTTTTTTTTAGAAGTTGTTGAAAAAAGTTTTAAAATGTACGGAGTACCCCAAATTTCTATTTTAAGGTTTTTAGAAAGACAAATATAAAAATTGGTTCTGGTTAAAAAAAAAACCCCCAAAAAAAATGGTATACATAAGCAAAGGATTTGGACCTAAATTTTTATTGTTTGAAAAATTTCAGTGCTTTTGAAATAACAAGTAGATTTTTTTTTTAGTAAAAAAATGTATTTCATTTTGATAATCAAAATATATAGTACTTGTGGGGCTAAAAAACCCAAAAAAAATGTTAACAAAGAGCCATTTAAAATTTTCATTACGTATATTCTGCTATTTAAGATGGTTCTTTTGTACTTTTTTTATTTCACCATCGTGAGACAGGACACACAATAAACTTCCCAAAAAGCCCCCATAAAACAAAAAAAAACCAAAAAGAGATGATGCACAACATATCAAATACCGGAAAAAAACCCCCTAAAAAAAAAAAAAAACAAGGGACACATGTACCATAGGACAGAAAATCAAGAAAATAACCTAATCCAGCGTCGAGACCATCTAAGCGAACCGAATCCCGGGAAAGGGGCAGATTGTTTGTTTGTTTTGTTGCTCATTTTTTTTGAACTTTTCAACGGTGACTGAAGTGGTGCTTGTTCTGACGAACTTTTGGGGGGCGGGCTTGTAGTGATGTTTGACTAACCCTGGTGCGACTGGGAGTAAGGGTTTTTTGGTGCTCGGTTGGTGCTAGGCTGAATTTGTGCAAAATCTTGTCCCAAGTAACAGACAAAGATTTAATGAAGAGGAAAAAAGGGTTTTTTGTATGTGGAAGGCATTGTGTGTCGTCATGTTTATTTATGTTGCCCCTTTTTTTTTATTACCAGCTTCTAGCGGGGCCCCCAACGTTTTTGTAGGCTTTATTAATAAAGGTATATAGTAACATTCGTTAGATCTTAAGGCCTTTTCTTATGTTCTCATTTCACCTTGTACATGTTTTTCGTCTGACAGCCGCTTCGAGTATGATGTTTGGGTTTTGACCACCGCATAAAGTTGAGCTAAATGATGATGTGACTTTGTGAGTGCGTTTAGGTAGCGGTTGGTGTGAGCCTTTTTTCGTTAAACTGCATGTCCACATGTCCTTCTTTATATTTCTAAAAAAAATTCAGGAAAGTTCTGCGTTTTGTTCTATTCCTATTGTTAAATTGATTTTCGGGTGTTTGTTGTTAAGGTGGTCTGGAGTGTTCGTAGACCATACCAACAACAGACACCCGAAAATCAATTTGAAAATAAAAATAGAACAAAACGCAACTTTACCAATTTTATATCACTTTTTCCTGTAGTGGATTTGTAAATGGATGTCACTTATGACTGGTTCATTTGCAAGGCTTACGGATTTTCTCTAAAATATTAAATGCATTTAAAGGGTTAAAATCATCTAAAGCGAGCATTTTTCTTCTTTTATTTATTGATTTAAATATTTTGTTTTAAATGGTTTTAAAGCAATTACTGCGTCTTATACGAAAATATACGTATACGTATGTACCTATTGGTTTCGAAAATACGATGTATGAAATAGCATATAAGTTTCGTACACAATCCGCAATCTTTGGTTAACAAACAATTTTAAGAATCCTTGATAATAATTGTCATTTTAAGTTAGATTTTACTTCATTAATTTCATTTATTAAATCTGATTTTTTTTTTTTTTTTTAAATAAATAAGCAATAAATCACTTTATATTTAAATTTTAAACCAGCCATGCAAATCAATATATAGAAGTTTATTTTATTAAAAATTGAAACTGCATTTTTAAATAAATTTATGGGTTTTGGGCTTGAATATAAATTAAAAATACAAATGTAATTTAAAACTTTGTTTTATTTACGGAAACCATTAAAACTAATACTAAAATTTGTTATTTATTCATGAAAGTTTTATTTTGTTATAAACAAAATAATACTACGAGCAAAGTGCACTTTGTTGTGCTGTATTGCTTAATAAATATGTTTAAATCTTAGATACATAAATAAAAGAAAAAACCTAAAATAAGTACTCATTTAAATGTTAAATAAAATAATATTTAATAGGTTCAGGTGTAATATAAAAATTTTAAAAAAGTATAATCTTTTATTTTTATGTTTCTTACCAATTTAAAATTTATAAGAAATAATTGGCATAATTTCCCCCAAAAAAAAAACAGTAATTTAGTCACCCAATGTAGTACATTAAAAAAAGCAATCGATTTTTTTTACTGTGTTTTCTTTTATCAATATGTGTTTTATATTTTGCTTTTTTTATACAAAAAGGAAATTACAAGACTTAACACACGAAACAGTTATTGTGTTTACTTAAAAACAGCAAATAACGGACAAAAGGTGTTCTTAATTTAAAGTTTGAAAATAATTTAATAAGAAAATGAAAAAATTACTTATGTTTTGCAAAAAACTTTTTTTTTCTATACATATGTACATACCCGGACCCGTTTATGGTCAAATGTAAAAGTAAAATTTCTATAATACTGATTATTACTTTTTTTGATAAACGTAACAAAGTTTCTATAAAATATATAATATATAATATATATATATATATATATTTATATATATATATATATATATATATATATATATATATATATATATATATATATATATATATATATATATATATATATATATATATATATATATATATATATATATATATATATATATATATATAAAAATATATATTTTTTTTTTAAAAATTAAATAGCTTAGCAGTTTTGCCATAAAAGAAGCTTTCGCAATTTTTTTTTGTCGATATACGTATATCGTTCGTATACATATTTTAATACAATTAAATAGTATTTATTTACTTTTAAAACTTTGCGGTTTTTTCCTTTATATTAAAATTTTATAATTTAACAAAACTACACAGTATTATACTGAAAAAAATACCGACTCTTGATTAAGTCAGTAAGTTGGCCTTTTATACCCAACATAAACTGGCATAGACGTTCCACCCACATAAAATTTATTATACTAAAGTAAAGTTTATTAACTACTAGCAAAGATAAAATTTTATGTGCCGAGGTTTTTTTATTTTAAATTTATCTGTATATGAGAAAAAATTTAATTAATTTCAATGGACCTCTTGCATTAAATTTTTTTTTGATCTAAAAACACGTCAGATTTCTTGTTTTGCCAGCAAAGAACCATTTCTTAATTTTTTTTTTCGGAAAAAAAAAAACAGTTTTGTCCTAATTACGATTTACAATTTCATCTGTTCCTTTAAATGTGTCGTCAGATCAAAATGGGTGTGCCTATGAGTTGCCCCAAAATTTCCAATATTGCTTTTTGCTTCGTCAATTTATTTTATTCAGGAGCAAAAAAAACCCAACGTTTTTTTTGATTTAGAATAAATGGGTTTATTTTTAATTAAATATGCAACAGAAAAAAGTCAAGGCAAACACCGTCAAAACCCATTGCAATTACCAAAAAAAAAGTTATTTAAAATATAAGTGTTAAAAACAATTTTAAGAAAAGAATGTGAAATTTTGCAAATAAGTAGGCTTTGCAATTTACTAAGTCCCTTAAAAACGTTTTTTTAAACACAAATTTCATACAATATTTTTTCAAAAAAACCAAAAATGCAGTTAAAAATTTAATTATTTGTATATAAAAATTATTGAAGTTGGCATTTATTAATACATGCGCCTTTAAATTTGACATTTACTTTTAACACTATGTTTAAAATTTACTTTAAGGCACTAGTGTTTAAAAATAACATTTTTAAGGCTTTAAGATATTTAAAATTGAATTTTAACACGTTTGTAAAAAATAATTTCAAAAAAACGAGTTAAACCCAAAAAAACCTAATTATCTTTTAGAAAATATTTTAAGTGATACGACATTGAAACAATGCTAATTTTTTTTGAACCATAGTCACTGACCTTTTAAAAAAAGGCAATGCGTTGCCCTTAATGTGTTTTAGTAAAAACGGATATACTTTTAATGATTATCTTAATTAAAAAAAAATCTGAAAATTTTTAAAAATTTCCTTTTAAATAGGAAAACCCAGAAACTGGTTAAAAGGGAAAAATGAAATTAAACCTAAAAATGGTTACCCCCTTCCCCCGGAGGGAAACTTTAATTAAAGCCCCCAACCTGGGTGAAACATCCCATTGAAAAAGGAAATTGGGGTTTGGCCTGTACATCTAGGGATTTTAAAAAAAGTCACCCGTCCTATCCTTTGGCTGCCGGTTCGGGAATCCGGGATCCCAAATGTACTGGATAGGACCAGTAAAAGAAACATAATCCCCCTAGGGCGGGAGGGAGGTAGAGCCCCCAAAGGGGGGCCCGCAGGGGGTTCCTCCCCCGGCGTGGGGCTCCTTTGGATGCCTTCGGGCCATATTTCTGGAGAGAGCAGGCATGGGCAATAGATCTATAAACTAATTAAAAACCGCAGGTGTTTCGGGAACACCTTTCCGGGAAGTCTACTAACACACTGGTATCAGGGAAAATACAAAAACCCCCAAAAAATGGAAATTGTCTCCCACAAAGGAAGGCTGGTAAAAAACAACCCACCTGCTCCGGGCTGACCTCTGTTGGTACCCGATGGCTCCAAAACCAAGGACGGTGTTGGAGCTGGGAATATGAACAGAGGCCGAGGGCAGAGTTTTCCTTTAGCCTGGGCACTCTGGCAACCATATTTCAAGCGGAGGTTTTTTATTGAGATGTGCTAGATCGCTGGTTAAAATATTCTTCGATAGTTAAGCAGTTTAAGGCTCTTGAATCCAGCCGGTGCAATTCGAAAACCCCTGGGAAATTTAAGGGATCGCTGCCAAACTGGTCAAAACAATAAGGTTAACTACTGTGGATACCTGGACCACCGCCTAGAGGGGAATGAATCCGGGAGACCTCCTTGCCCCAAAAGGGGGGGGAAACAAAATTCACAGGGCCGGAACCGGTCATCGGTATATCTTTTGGAACGGCCAAGCAGTTCATATCAGTTTGGGCAAAAAGAAAATCTTCGGTATTGGCATGGACTTCCGGTCTCAGACACTCGAAGGCCTTCATAAGCCCACCGAACCAACAATGTACTGTCAAACTACTGGAAGAATCAAGGACACCTTAAAACTCTAGTGGGACTGTACACGGGATAATGCAGGAAAATAAGATTAGAATCCTCGGCAATGACACCTTGTTGCCGGGGAAGGTGAAAATTTCTCTCCCAACGGGATCATCAGATTTATTAGAGTCCCCGGTGGGAGAAATATAAAGGGTGTGTGCCACAAAAACCGATCGGTCGCGGTGGAAGGGTTTTTACCCCTCACTTTAAACCTACCTACCTACCACGTCCTTGTGACGTTGATACCTTTTGCGGGAAAGTTTTATTCATAAATTTTAAATGCTTGTAATTCTATTGAAAAAAAGATTAATTTCAGGATAAAAATAATGTCGATGACCTATTGTCGTTTCAAAATTACAGTAAGGGGAAAAAAATTTTCATTTTTAAAAAATTTGGGAATTAATGATATTTTTTTGGTAATTTTTATCATTACAAATAAATTACGTCCGAAGAGCTACAGTGCCAGGGAAGCATATGTTACTTGTGAATATAGAAATTTAAAAATCAAAATGTTTAATTTTAATTTAAAACATTTATATAAACTGTAATTTTTAAAAATTGGATGGTCCATTTAAAATGTTACAAGATAATATTTAAGAAATGACTTATTAATAAAATAATCATAAAATTTTGGATGATTCAACGGAAAATTAAAAAAACGCTATTTATTGAGTAACTTGGAAAGTCTTTCCACATATAACGGGAAAGGTAACTCTAAATAAAAGGTATGGTTTTTCTTTCAGGTTTTTCATCTCCAGAAAAAACTTCGGTATTATCCAAACATAATTTAATGTCAATTTTAATGTCAATTATCATTAAGTAAATAAATTAAAAAAATAATATTATATTTAAGAGAAAAATAAAATAAAATAGATTTATTTATAATCATGGTAACATGCGTGTTAACGCAACAGGGTAACTTTCCTGTAGGTACCAGGATATTCATGAATAAAAGGAACAAGAAAGTGGATGAGCTAGCGAAACAGGGCTTTTCCCTTTTGGGCCAAAACCCTTCCAAAAGGAACCAAAACTAAACAAGGAAAACCCAGTGAATTTCAAAAAAACCCCAGAAATGAAATTGTAAAAAAGTTTTGGAAAAGAGCTTCAAAAAAGGGCCAAAAATTAAGGAAGGGGGATCCCTAAGAAGTACCTTAAAAGGGTTGCCTAGAAACTCCCAAAAGGCAATCAAAAGACTAGAACCCAAAAGGGGTCAAACTGGCAGACTTTTATCCAAAAAATCTACAGAAATAGATAAAAATGTGGAAAAAAAAGTTTTAAGAAGAGTAGTCATCAAACATCATATGGGTTTTAGAAAATTAGCTAAAGATGTTGGAATACTCAAGTAAGATATCCATTTATTGTTTGTAAGGTAATGAATTTTTTTTTCTATTACCTTAATTTAATTTCCAAATCTAAAAGTATTTGGAACAACACAAGATCTCATATGACAGTATAGATTCCGTCATAGAAGATCCACAGCTGATCTTCTTTTCTTTGTCTTGCACAACTGTAACAAATCCCTTGAGTTTCTCGGTTAATTCCAGTTCGTTGCTCTTGACATATCCAAAGCTTTTGATCAGGTCTGGCATGATGGGCTTCTAAACAAACTTTTTTCTTACGGTCTTTCACCTAAGCATTGTTCTTGACTCTTCAGTTTTCTTTCTGATCGACGTATATCAGTTATTGTAGATGGTTATTCTTTCAGCTTCTACCAAATTAATGCTGGACTGCCCTTACTCTAATATTCGATTTTTCAAGCCAGTTAATAAGCCTGATTTGAAAACCAAGTGTAGGTCAATGCAGATGTCTCTCTTACAAGACCTTAACCTTAAAGATAAGAAAGAATAAAATCTTAGAATATTGCACAATTTTAATTTTTATACCTACTATATTAACCCACATCAAGAACTGTATGGGCAATATTTTAAGAAACATGGATTCCTATAACTAGTTTTGACAATGGATCTTTGAAAGCAATTAATTAAAAAGCTTTTTTTTCTGATTAAGCGAGTTTTACAAACCATGGTTAAGTGAATCGACACAACATGTATTATTGTGCTAAAGAAAATCCACACTGGGCCCGAACAGTAGCTAATCAGTGCCCTTACTTGGTAAATACTTTGTGTTGGAAATTGGGCAATGTTACGATGCGATTGTGGCAATTAGATGAAAGACCAAATGGACAGCAATACTAGAATTTTATTAGAAACGACTTACCAATATTAATAACAAATATTAATAAACAGTACGATGAAGCTTCACCATATTACCGTCAAGATTCACGGAATATTCTTAATAATTCTCTGATAGATGGATTGGACATGAAAGATCAATGAACTGGCCTCTATAACTATGGCGGATATAACTATTTTTCGGTGGGGTTTTGTCAAAGAAAAAGTCATGGCCATTGTCGACGACATAAAGCAAATGATAATGCGTGGAGTTCAGAGAATTACCCCCGATATGTTATTAAGAGTTCCAAGTTTATTTCGGATAGGACTTAATTAATATTTAAAGCAAGATGGTCATTACTTTGAGCTATTAAAATAAAATTATAGATGTGTTAGTATTTTTTTTTAAATATTAGTACTTTTTTTCTGAAAATTATAGATCTAAAAACAAAATCATACCTTTTCTTTTAAAATTTAAGAGGTATTACACCTGCAAAAAGTGGAAAGGCTAAAAATGTTGCTTCTAATTTTCAATAATGTCCTTTAATTTGCCATTGCATCACTCCAAAGGTCATTTTTTTACGTTGCCATTTCTTAAATATTGCCTTCTAGCACTTTAAATGGACAACCCTTTATATTCTGTATGCTACTGGAAAATATGGACGTAAGGTCTTAATTTACCTTTCATAGCCAACACCTGCGTTAAGTAAACCAGACCATCAAAATGTAATTTCTGCAAAATGCGGTACTAAAGATTAAAGTATTATAAGGCTTAAGGATGGGTTGACATAGGTTTTAATTATATTTGTGTTTAACTGGTAAGTGGAGATGATGACTTAGGAATTGTTGTCTGTTCTTCCACTTTTCTAACCGATGTTGTGGGATCATCTCTAACGTTTTCCATTATAGTCGCCTCTCTTGCTTCATTATCTTTTGTATAAGTTGTGGGATTCGGTTTCACAAAGATCCATAGGCTAACAAGTTCGTAACTAAGAATCTAAAATGTCTTTGGTTAGGTTGTTGCCGCTCCGGAAATTGTTGTTCGTATACAAGTGCTGCAGCTTCTGTATTTCTGTTAGATTTAAAATAAATTTCTAGCATATCCACCTTTTCATCATTGGAATAATTAAGAGCCATTATTTTAAATACTTAAAATAATCAAAACTTGAATTTTGTTAAAGGTGTTTTTAAACGAGAAATAAGATGCGCGCTAATTTTGACATTTACAGTATTTAAATTATAAGATGCGTATCATTTGATTTTTATGAAACGGGGCGGCCATTACGCAGTCTAGTCTAAGCCTACTATCAAATAAACAAAAATTATCGTTTTTAGAGCTTAAGCAATCTGAAAACCTAGACTTGTGATGCATCAATGAAAAGCTCTTGAAGAGCTCTTTTAAAAAATGTAAAAATCCAATATGGCGTCCGTATGAAAATCCAAAGTTTGGGTAAATATCCCAAAAACAAATAAAGTTAGAAAAATATTTTTACTTAAATTAAATTATTCTTAAAAAAGTGTTCTAATAATGTAGTAATCTTAAAACCGTAAAATTGGTAGTTTGCGAGCTACAGGCAAAAGTTAAAAATGCATCATTTTGGTTTTTCTTAATTATCTCAAAAACCATTAAAAAAAATCTGAACGCAGATTTAATTTTGCAATTAAATTGTCTAAAACTTTCCTAATTTAACCAACACTGTAGCTCTAATGGTTCCCGAGTTACCAATACATGTAGGCCCAATTTGGGACACACTGTATATACCAACTGCCTTTGTCGCCTTAAAACACGGCTTTCTGTGAGATTAGTAGAGTTAAGGCCATTGAGATGTTCTTAACTGTTCAACCGTTTTCTAGTTTTAGCTTTTTAAAAAGAATAAAGTTTCAAGAATGTCAGGTTTTCCAAAATAAACAGGTAGTACTTACTTGTATAAGATGCGTGATGGCACTACCACATTGTCTAAAACTTACCGTGAAATGCAAAATGCGTTTGTTTTTGGTACTTAAATGTCGGTAGCGGTACTGGGGAAAATTGATTTATTATATAAAGCCAGCTAAGTAAATAAAAATTTATTTTAAAAACTTTCGTTTTAAATTTGTGCTTAACTGTCATGCGAAGAAGAAATATCATATAGAAAAGTTGGCACAAAGGAATGTTTTTAATAAAAAAAGCGCAAGCAATTTAATTCTAACTGGACCCGAAAATAATCTTCCAAAAGTATGTTATAAGGAACATAATAGTAATTTAAAAAACATATTAAAAGACAAACTTTTTAAATGAACTGCCATAGCTACAATCTAGCGTAATTTCCGGGTTCCAAAAAAGGCTTTTACAAAAAGTAAAAACCCTAATATAAAGTGATCATTTATCCAGCAAGTAAAAAACCAGTATAGCTAAGGCTTTAAGAAGAAAGAAGATTTAAGGAAATATGGAAGAAATAGTTTTTATTGTAATGTAAACCAAATTGGTGTAGTCTAAGAGTTTAATAAAAGTCACTTTTTTAAAGTTGTCATTATATATTTAAAAAAATGGCAT
>JAHBCN010019970.1:0-15458 GCA_019359885.1 Listronotus oregonensis
TTGGGAGCTGCCAGAGAAGGAATAATACTGGCCAATTCCTCTGAGCGAAGCCGTGAAAATACCTATAGAAGAGCGACAGATCCCCTACAGCTCGACGATGGGCAAGAAGAGGAAGCCTTTCTGTGAGCGTTGGATCATTAATAAGACCAACAGCTCTTTTTTGAATGGAGTCCAGAATGCTAAGTGTTGTAGGGAACGCCATTCCCCAGACATGAGAACAGTATTCCAAAGAGGGTCTGATTTGGGATACATACAGAGTGTACAGATTGGAAGAAGAGAAATATTTTCTGGCTCGAAAGAGGAATACAATCTTTTTTGAAGCTGCCGAAGCTATGGATGAAATGTGTTTGTGCCAGTTGAGGTTATTCTCAAAAGTAACGCCGACTAGATTAAACGACTCTTTGTTCTGCAGAACTTGGCCGCTCATATGTAACGGATGAGCATTCGCAGACTTTTTTCGCGACAGCGAACATGACTGTGTTTTTAGGCATTAAACTGAACACGATTTTTGGCGCCCCAATCCAAGATAAGTTTGAGGTCTTGTGAAAGAGATATCTGCATTGACCTGCGCTTGTTTTCAAAATCATAATTACACGGTGGCTTAAGAAATTGAATACTAGAGTGGAGGGTACTATCGTCAGCAAAACTATGAATGGAATTGATTGTGGAAGAGAGAAGATCGTTAATGTGTAGAAGAAACAGCGTGGGTGCCAGCACTGAGCCCTGGGACACCCCAGCATTAATTTGGTAGAAGCTGGAGGAATGACCATCTACACTGATATACGTCGATTAGAAAGGAAACTGGAAAGCCAAGAGCAAAGCTTAGGTGGAAGACCGTAAGAAGGAAGTTTGTTAAGAAGCCCATCATGCCAGACCTGATCGAAAGCTTTGGATATGTCAAGAGCAACGATCTGGGATTCACCAAGAAACTCAAGGGAGTTGTTCCAGTTGTGTGAGACAAAGGAAAGAAGATCAGCTGTGGATCTACTGTGACGGAATCCATATTGTCTATCATGTAGATCTTATGTTTTTCCAGATACTTTAAGATTTGGAATTAATGAATTTTTCCATTACCTTGCAAACAACTGAAAGAAGAGATATAGGTCTATAGTTAGAAGGGAGACTTTTGGACCCTTTTTTTGGGGACAGGCTGCACAGTGCACACGTGCAGCTTTCCACCTCTCCGGGAAAATGCCCGTGTCGTAAGAGATTCGAAAGAGGCGAGTTAAGATGGGTGCAAGCTCGGAAGCACATTTTTTTAAGACGATTGCTGGTATGCCATCCAGCCCAGACGATTTTTAGTATTAAGAGAAGAAAGAATACGCTTGATCTGTTTGACTTTAAAAATTATATCGGACATTTTGTGAGAAACAGGGACAACTGTTGGAAGAGGAAGATTAATAGGAGGATCAAGCGTAGAATTGGCAGTAAATTGTTTGGCAAATAGTTCGGCTTTTCCTTTGGAGGTAGAGACAATTCCATCTTCAGAGATTAGGGGTGGAAAAGAATTTGTGCAAAAGTTCTGACTAATATTTTTTGCATAGGACCAAAAAGCTTTACTGCCATTTGAGCAAGAGAGAACTTTATCTTTTATTCGATTGTTAAAACGGTCTTTTGCTTCTGAGATGGTCTGATTATACTGATTTCTTGCTTCGATGCTAGCCTGTCGATTTTCGGGACTGGGGTTTGGTAGAAAGTTTTGTGGGCTTGAAGTTTTAAAAGTCTGACTTTGTCACAGGATTTAGAAAACCACGGTTTGTGATTTGAAGTTATGGGGTTCTTTTTAGTGTGGGGAATATAAGTCTCAATGCCTAGTTGAATTGTTTCGGTAATTTGTTTACATATTTCTGAAGGATCGTGAGTAGAAAAGCAGATAGGATTCCAAGGGTAGCTGGCAAAGAAATCTCTTAGACCATCCCAGTCGGCCGAATTGTAGTGCCAGACGGTTCGTGGCGGCATGTTTTCAGTTGCCTCAAAATGAGTGGAGTATGATACGATGACCAAACCATGCTCAGAGCGACCAAGGGGAGCAGTTACTGATGCTTGATAGAGTTCGGGGTGGAAGTAAGAAAGAGATCTAGGGGGTTAGAATTATGGGTGGGAACCCTAGGAAAGTAGGTAGGTTCCATAATTAGATTGGTGAGCGAGTTGCTGATGTATACTCTGTATTTGTCCCAAATCAGACCCCCTTTAGAATATTGTTCTCATGTCTGGGGAACCGCGTCCCCTATAACACTTAGCATTCTGGACTCCATTCGGAGAGGAGCTGTTCGTCTTATTAATGATCCCACGCTTACAGATAGGCTTCCTCCTCTTGCCCACCGTCGAGCTGTGGGGGATCTGTCGCTCTTCTATAGGTATTTTCACGGCTTCTGCTCAGAGGAGTTGGCCAGTATAATTCCTCCTTTGGCAGCTCCCAACAGAGCAACAGGTAGTGCAACTTTTATGCATCCTTTTACAGTTCAACCAGAGAAGCCCCGAACTTCCCGCTTTCTTTGTTTCTTCATTCCTAGAGTGTCCAAACTATGGAATCTGCTACGCGCAAGTTTTTCCTTCTCCTCCCAGTCTCCAAATATTTAAGTCTCGTACGAACCTTCCTCTCACCACACTTAAGACACCCAAGGTACGTTAGTACTTAGGCCCCAGCCTTCGTCGACTGTCCAAAAATTAAAGAAAAAAATATATTTTATGAAATAAGGGTATTTTGCTCTTAAGCAGTTTTCAATTTTTTGCCATAAACTGTATATCCTTTGACTTTTAATAAAACTAACTGTTGCAAAAATAGTTTAGGACTATGAGCCAACTTTTATAAAGAATAAAATTTTCCGACAAATAACAAATTAAAAAAAAATCTTATTTGTTGCAAACGAATGGACCATATTGTATATGTTTAAACAAAGTAATCCAAGTTGTTGGCCAAACAAAGTTTATTCATTTGTTTTTGTTTTATTATGTACAGACAGCAACGCAATTAAATAAGTTTCATGAACTTTTGAGAAATACGTATAAATATTTGGTTTAAAGTAATATTGTTATGTTTTTTATAGGAATAATATGTTTAATCTAGCCGTTTAATTTTTCCACAAATATGAGATTAATTTCACCGCGAAATTCTATTTTGGGTTCATTTTTAAAAATCAACTTGGGATTTTTTCGGGGGAGGAGTAACAGTAAACCTGTTGACTTCCTGCCCCTAACCCACGCGAGAGACACTTAAAAGAAACGAAAACCAATTATAACATGTAACCATGATTGATCAAATACCTTAGCTGCGGATTTTTGCATTTTTCACATTAAGAAGACATAGGCATACTTGCTTTTGAAATCCAAATTCGAAAATTCGGCAGTCAAAAATGATACTCAGTTTTCTACTTTTTGTGCAACACCCATTTTTTAATCACTCTAAAATATTACAATTATATAGGGTGAGTCGGGAGGAACGCACCAAACTTCAGGTGAGTATTGTACATGTAAAGATAATTTTAAAAAATCATATGTTCTTATCCGATTCTCATTTGTTTTTAAATTATAGCGGTAATAAAATGTTTTAAATAGATTACCGCTTCTTATCACAAATGCTGTAGGTACCGATTGTTTGGTCCGTTTTGTTGTTCTGACATGTGTTCGAGGGGAAACCACCCCCGTGATTTTGAACAAATAATGCCTTTTGGGGGAATTATTTTCCAAATATTACCCTATATTGCCCCATAATTCCCCGTATTGCCTAAAATTTTACATAATTACCATATATTTCCCCATAATTCCTCGTATTTCCCCATAATTCCTATATATTTCCCCATAATTCCTATATATTACCCCATAATTCCTATATATTTCCTCATAATTCCTCCATATTGCCCATAGTTCCTCCACATAATTGTCTTTATTTTTACAGGGTGTTAATTTAAAACCTTTTAGTGCAAATTTATTCAAAAGATAGTTGGAAACTTCTATTTTGACACAAATGCTATGCAGGTAGGAGGAACTGTATCACTCCAAGATGAATCACTGCCTAGACACTCCATCTCTTTTTAAAATTTAAAGTGACATTGCTTCTTTTGTGTCACATCAAATTAAAGTAGTATCCATCTGCACAATATTTTTGTTATTAGTTATTAGTTAGTATAAAATATATACTAGATGTGAATTTTCAAATTAAAAAAATTAAAAATTCAAAAATTAATATTTTTGAATTTTGTTTCTCAAATTATTCTATTTTTGATTTTGATGCGCAACAAGAAAAAAAAAAGGAAATATGAAAAATAGCCAAAAAAATTGATTTTTTGACTTTTCAAATGAAAAAATCTTCATGAAATCATTGTTTTTCCCATGATTAGAACATTAAAAAAAATTGTAAATATCTTCATTTTTCGATTTTTTATGGCCAAAAAACAATAAAGCCCCACTTCTATATAAATACCAAAAAAATATTTTTGCTCTGATGAATATTACTCAGTGAGACATTTGATTTAGTTTATTACAAAAAGGGTGACGTCATTTAAAATTTTAAAATTGGGGGTGGGGCATCTAGGGCGTTACTCACCCCTTAACTGCAGTGGGTTAATTTCCCCCCTTGTTTAACATTTATATCTATAATTGCAATTTTACAACAATTTATTTTTTGAGATATTTGCACTGAAAATTTTCAAACTGACTCCACGTATGTCTTAGTATCTATATTTTTTTTAAACATTCACTGTAAAAGAAAGTAACATCACAAATCTTAATTATACAAAAAAAAACAAAACAAAACTTTGAAACACAGTGTACCTATTATGGTATTAGTTAGTCAATACAAAAACAAAAAAAAAATAAAATAAAAATGTATATTAAAAAATATAAAAAAGGAAAGCTTTACAATACTAGTTAGTATTAATATGATACTTATACGGTATTATCAAAGAAAAAACGAAATCTAAAATAAAAGGTACTTAGAACTAACCAAGAAATTTATCTGCTAGAATCTATAATTAAATTAACTAAAACATTAAAACTAAATGAATGATTTTTAATTTATTCTTAGTTCTTAAAATAAGTGTATGATAAACCTATAGATCTGCTTTGTTCTATGACACAGTCGGGTTTTAGAAATTAAAAATAAACTGTATCTTATTTTTCTCTTAAAACCACTCTTTTAATAAACCACTGTTCATCATAGTAAACCACGTAGTACCTCTTAAGGTGTATCTCTTTTTCTTGAAAATAATATTATAATTTTTTGTTCCACATAAAATATATCTATTAAAGAGTATAAAAAATGAAAAAAGTACTTTAAGCATTAAAAAAATACAATAAACGATTTGCTTACTTTGTTGTCAATATCGTTTTATATGTCGTGGTAAGTATCTGTAGAATTATCATCTTCCTGTTCTTCCTTACTCGAACTTGTAACATCATCTTTTTTATTTTTTTGGACCTTACATTTTTCTTTTTTAATCCGATCTGTTTTATTCTGTCAGTACTGACGTATGTCGATTTTTATATAATACTTTCTCTTTTTCCAATTTTTACTTTTTAGAAATGGACCATCTTCATTTAGATTTAGAGTTCAACTTTACCTAAACTCTCTATGTCATGCTTTTTTGCTCTGTATGCTTCGTTTAGCATTGTATCATCCATGAGTTGAGAATTATTTCTTAATATTAGTATTAAATTTATCATCTTCTTCCTTCGCAATAACCATATTTTCTTGTTTATTTCCTACGGCCACTTGAATCCATAAATCTGTAGTTACAGATATACCAAGAATATTTAAATCAGCTTGTGCCTCAAATAAAACATTTTCTATTAATTCTTCAATAGCTTTGTCAGTGATGGTTGTAAAATCTGTGAAAATTCCACTTTCGGTATCTTTTAATATTCTATTTTGGTCTTTTTCATCCCTCACAAAATTATTGCATCTTTTAAATTGAACTTTATTTCATTTAGTACCATAATTTTCCCTTTTTTTTTTAAATTATATCCCCAATACTAAAACGACAGTAGCAACAGTGCTGGAGAAAGAACGGGTGCATCGAAAAATATTTTCACAATACTGACTACCATTAAGCGAAGGACAGAACCTATCTAGTTATAGGTTTTTGTCTCTGAAAGTAACAACTAATTTTAGCATGTAATAAGCATTTAGTTCTACACAAAGATATGCTTTATGCTGAGAATATTATTTTTTACTTCGTATATTTTGCTGTTTTTTATCCACGTTCTTAAAATTCTTAGAAAAAAACTCTGTAACAAATGTTATAAATTCGTTGTTTTATATTAATTTTTTTTTTCAAGTAGAAACCTAAAATGTAACTGATCAACTTTAAATAGTTATGGGGTTTCTTTTACCTGGATGCTTGCTTAGCGATTTCTGCAGCCAAAAATTAGTGATTTCAAGGACACTTCTGAAATTATTTTATCTCCAGGATTAACATCCGAAATAGTAAGAAAATGGTTAAAACCCAACCCTATATACGGTCAACCGGTATCTTTTTTAAAAAAGTTGTGATATAGCAGGCAAGTAATTATTATGTATTTAATTATATAGCTTCGAGAGTTGGCGCAAAATGAAAAGAAATATTTTTTTCGTCGATAGAAAAAAAAAGTTACTGCTCTAAATGTAAGTGTATAAAACTAATTGGTAAAAGCGATGAAGACATTTTTTATTAGGATCTAGCTTGAGGAGTAATTATCCCGTTTAATGCTTTAATATTTATTAGGAAAATATACTTACATTAGATAGAAAAAATATTTTTAGTATTTAAATAAAGTTTTCAAATGTAAGCTTTAAAAAATTTAAGAAATTTTTGGGTATTTGCGAACTTATTTAAATTATTATTAAACAAAAGTTTACTCACCTCTAACGGTATTTTTTATCTCACTTAAATTACCATTCCCCAACCACGTTGTCACAAAATGCTTTTGCGCAGCGGTCTTGCGCGGTTTTGTCAAGTGAGATTAAAATCGCGTAATTTACAAGAACAGCATAAGGTTGTAATACCAAAATTCGTTGAATAAAAATATTATATGTTTGCCGCCACAATCCGGCAACGATATCTCTCAAAACGTGTAATTAATCGTGAAACTTCGTATCCGTTCGTTAGGACAGCGACTAAATTTAAACTTTTAACGGAAAATATTGCCCAATAATACCCTAATATTTGTAAATAATACCCCATATTTCCCCATATTACCCTGTATTTCCTTGTAATACCCCATATTGCCTTGTAATACACCATATTTCCCAATAATACCCCGTATTGCCCAATAATACCCCGTATTTCTCAATAATACCCCGTATTTTTCCGTAATGCCTCGAGCTTTGGTGAATAATTCCTAGGTGGTTTCCCCTCGCATGTGTTAGTGTCAGTGTTAGTGTTTGACGCGTTTATTTTCGAGTTTGTACGATTAAAGTCTTATAAAATGCAACGCTATATTAAAAAAAATGAGAATGGTAAAAGAACATATGGGTTTTTATTAATTATTTTTAAGTGTACAATACACACCTGGAGTTTGGTGCGTTCCTCCCGACTCACCCTGTATTTCAAATGGCAAAAAAAATAGGAAATGTCATACAGCGCAAATATATTGTTAAGCATACTTTAAATGAAAAAATATATATTTATTAAAGGGTACATATCCTTTCTTTACAGTCGCTACGAAACAAAAATTAGAACATAACTTGATATGAAATCCTCTAACTATTAAAATAATAACTAGGAAATTATTGGGTTTTAAAATAGCACATTATTTTAATGAGCGTGTTATTATTAATTATAAGTATGTACATATCTCAAAAATTCCAAAGTAAAATGCAATTTTTCTTTCCTACAAAACATTTTAAAGCAGAGTTACGCTCTCGATTTTTTTATCTAGTCGATAAAATTCAGAGTGCTCATTGACTCTGAATTTTATCAATTAAGTTTTATTCCATGTAATTCCTTAAAATGAAATAATTATTATTATAATCATAAATAATCAGATTGTAATTCATTTATTTTTATTTATTTGGGTAAACTATGAGCAAATATTTTTAGATTACCTTATAGTAAAGGAGCCGAAAGAGATCGTTCTTCTGCCTCTGTTAACGGATGAAACCCATTTTTTGTTAATCTTCACATAAACAAATGCATTTTGACTATATTGCCTATCAAAATATGGTCAAGACTATTTCTAATTAAATTAACTTTAATCAGCTTTTTTTTAAACTTAAAACTTGTGATAACTAAATAAATTTTGTATAGATCAAAATGTTGAACCGTACAAAACATGCCTAGCTGGTCTTGCCCGCTCATTTTTAGTCAAGACTATCGACAAGTGGGTGCAAACTGGTAAGTTTTTATAAGTAACTATTCTAATTTGGGAATAAAGTTTAAATAAATTTAAAAGCGTTGATATACTCTAGCCAGCGAAAAAATGTTCAAGTGACCTATTGTCAAGCTTTGAAGATTATGATGTCATTAAAAATTAAATTAAAAAAATGGGTAAAATTGTTTTGTGTGTTACCAAAAAAAAACTGTTATTGATTTTAATATTAGACATTTAAAAACTTTCCATTAATATAAATTTTCGGAAGCAAAAAATTTTAAATACAAGGATATTACAACCAAAAAAATCTCTAAAATGTTTTGGTTATCATTCTTCTAAATTAACGATCTTCTCTTTTCCCCAATCAATCCCATTCATAGTTTTGCTGACGATAGTACCCTCCACTCATACTCAATTTCATAACCACCTGTGATTTGATTTGGAAAAAAGCGGGTTAATGCGAATCCCCCCCTTTTCCCCAAAACCTCAAACTTATTTTGGAGTGGGGCGCCAAAAATCTTGTTCAGTTTAATGCCTCGAAAACACAGTCATGTTCGCTGTAGCGAAAAAAGTTTCAAATGCTCATCCCTTTCATATGAGCGGCCAAGTTCTGCTGAACAAAGAGTCGTTTAACTTTCCGTTACTTTTGAGAATAACCCAACTGGCACAAACACATTAATCCATAGCCTCGGCAGCTTCAAAAAAACTTGGATTCCTCTTCCGAGCCAGAAAATATTTCTCTTCTTCCAATCTGTACACTCTGTATGTTCTCAAATTAGACCCTCTTTAGAATATTGTTCTCATGTCTGGGGAATGGCGTCCCCTACAACACTTACATTCTGGACTCCATTCAAAGAAAAACCGTTCGTCTTATTAATGATCCAACGCTCCGAAAGGCTTCCCCCTTGCCCACCTCGGCTGTAGGGGATCTGTCGCTCTTTATAGGTATTTTCACGGCTTCTGCTGAAGTTGGCATTAATTCCTTCTCTGGCAGCTCCCAACAGAGCAACCCGTAGTGCAACTTTTATGCATCGTTTTACAGTTTAGTTCGGAGGCCCCGAACTTCCCGCTTTCTTCGTTCCTCAGACTGTGGCCTGCTGCCCGCAAAGTTTTTCCTTCTCCTCCCAATCTCCAAAATTTAAGTCCCGTGTGAACAAACTCCCTCTCACCACACCTTAAGGCACCCACGGTACGTTAGTACTTAGGCATCAGCCTTCGTGGACTGTCCAAAGATAAAAAAAAAAAAATCCGTTTGTTAAGGTAAAATAAAAGTTTTGAAAAGAAAAAAAAGAAGAGTTTGAAACTTTCTTTGATACTGTCTTCCTCTCCTACTCTTGTCGGGTGATTCGCGCGCCTCCCCCTCTCTCTCTCTCTCTCTCTCTCTCTCTCTCTCTCTCTCTCTCTCTCTCCCCTCTCTCTCTCCCCTCTCTCTCTCTCTCTCTCTCTCTCTCTCTCTCTCTCTCTCTCTCTCTCTCTCTCTCTCTCTCTCTCTCTCTCTCTCTCTCTCTCTCTCTCTCTCTCTCTCTCTCTCTCTTTCTCTATCTCTCTCTTTCTCTATCTTTCTCTCTCTCTCTCTCCCCTTTTGCGCGCGCGCAACTGCGTTTATGTAAACTACAAAACTTGACAATAGGTCACCTGAACATTTTTTTGCTGGCAGTATATCAACGCGTTTTATTTTAATTATCTTTATTCCTAAATTATAATAGTCACTTATAAAAAATTATCTTGCCAGGTCTGACTTAAAATGAGCGGGCAAGACCAGCTAGGTATGTTTCAATCTATACAAAATTTATTTAGTTATCACATAGTCAAAGTTAAAAAAAGTCGATTAAAGTTAATTTAAATAAAAATATTTGACCATATTTTGATATTCAATATAGTCAAAATGCATTTTTTTTGTGTAAAATTAGCAAAAAAATGGGTTTCATCCGGCTAACAGATGGGCTAAGAACGATCTCTCTTCGGCTCTTAGACTATTAGGGTTTACTTTTAGTTCTACATGAATGTAGACATTTACGGTATTCCTGTTGCAAAGTAGGTTTTTTTTAGTCTTTGCTATAAATTGTGTTATTTTTTATTTAAATAGTACCTATTGCATTACACTGCACTACAGCTGACAATAAAGAGCTTAAAATCAGGTAGCTTTGCAGCTTTAAAGATTTATATTTTAACCATAAATGGAGTCACCTTACCCAAAAAAATGTTAAACCTGGAACCCAGCGACTGTTATAAAATTTAAAATAAACTATTGGACTTAATAGTTAATATCCTCTATAAAAATGTTTACCCTCAAAAATTGCTGCTTTTTTTCCTGGGCGAATGACCCTTCTCGGGGGAGAAATTTTTTATCAAAAATAAGTACGGAAGTAGATAGATTGACTAATTCTAACCAACTTTTGTTTTTTTAAAAAATTTTTTTTTCGAAAGGCATTACTTTTCGAGTTATTCGCAATTGAAATGTCAATTTTTCAACCAAAAAAGACGTTTCAGACGGTTTTTCGCAAGTAACTCGAAAAGTAAGCATTTTATCAAAAATAACGTTTTTAACAAAAAATGTAGCTTATAAAAAAAGAATAAGAATGGTAAGCTTATGATGTCCATAAACCCAATACAAACGGAGTTATACCGTTGAAGGTTTTGGGTTTTATTTGTAAATGCAAACATTGTTTCAACGTAATTTAACCAAAAAACGATACATTTTTCGGGAAACGCACATGATACCTTTTTTGAAGTTTTTGAAAGACCCCTTTTTTTTTGTTTTTTTAAAAGTCTTAGCCTAAAATTAAGCGAGTTATGGCCTAAATAAGTTGATCTCTATTTTTTTTGGATGAAAAAATGTGAAAATCATCCCTAATTACCACCCCAATTGAAAATAATCTTTATCACCTAAAATTTATTTTTTCGTGTTTTTTGTAAATGTTTAAAAAAATTTGACTGGTTTAAAGTGCATATTTTTTTAAAAAATTGAGCTTAAGTGAAAAAAGACATTTTTTTTTAATTTTGAAAAAATTGCCTTTCCTTTTTAAAAAAAAACTCAAAAACCCTTAATGATGCGTAAAATTTTTTTGAATACAAAATTGTAGGTTTTTTTTTTTCAAAATTTTTTTTGTTTTGTTTTTGTTTGTATCATTAAGGGTTTTTGAGATATTTTGAAAAAAACTATTTTTTAAAATTCAAAAATGTCTTTTTCAAAAATATTACTTTAAACCGGTCAAACTTTGGTTTTTACAAATACAAAAATAAAGGAATTGTAAAATTTACAAAGATTTTTTTAAATGGTAATTAGTTTATTTTCCATATTTTCATAAAAAAATAGAGATCAACTTTATTTTGGCCATAAATCGCTTAATTTTAGGGGCTAAAATTTTGTAAGAAACAAAAATAAAGGTTTTTTGGACCTCAAAAAAAAAGGGATTTTTGGCTTTTCCCAAAAAAATCGTTTTTTTATATTACGTTAAAAATTTTAATGTTGGGATTTGACGAATAAAAAACCAACCTTCAACGGGAAACTCCGTTTGTATTAGGTCCATGGACATCATAAATTTTTATTTTTTTATAAGCTACATTTTTGGTAAAATGATATTTTCGATAAAATGCTTACTTTTCGAGTTATTTGCGAAAAACCGTCGGGAAAACGTGTTTCTTTTTTAAAAAATTAACATATTCAATTGCAAAACCAAAATTAATGCCCGTTTGGCGTTTCCCCGTATTTTTTTATAAAAAAAAGGATTGGGAAAAAGCCCTTTTTTGGGAATAACCGTTCAATATTTATTTTAAATTTTATACCTCGCTGGGTTCCGGGAATAATCTAAGGTGACTCTCCGCTACCAGTAATAGTGATGAGGGACCGGTCTTGGTCTGCTCTTGGTCTTGGTCTTCAGCGGGGCCAGCCAGACCAAGACCAAGACCGCCTTTTCGGCTTGCAAGACCAAGACCAAGACCGGGGAAATGCAAGACCAAGAAAAAACCAAGACCGAGGGTGCAAGCCTCGCAAGACCAAGACCGACCTGCAAGACTCTTGCACTTTTGTCATTTTTTTTTAAATTATGATATTCAATTTTGATATTCAATATACAGGGTATTTTATACAGACATGACAAAAAAATGTCCCGAGAACTGCCTAAAAAAGGCGTTATTTTATGAGTAACTGGTTTTTTTTAATAAAGTAATAATTAAATCGATCACTTGTTTTTTTAATAAAATTATCTAAAAACGATAAAGTAGATTCAGTAACACGTTTCGAAAATAATAAGATTGTGACTCAATGGTCCACAAAAGCCCGATACCTCCAAAACCGTTTAACACAGAAAAACTAAGAGGACAAAAGTTATAGAAGCGGGTTACTTACCTATTCCTAATGTTTTTTTAAATTAGGTATCTAGTGATGCCACTTACTGGATCAAAATTTCCAAAACAGGGAAAACATAATTTTTGTGCCACACTGTAAAAAAGTGGCATCATTGGTTCTCCTTTAAACTAAGATATAAATGTAAAAGTGATGGTTTAATAAAAAATATATTTGTCATTTTATATAGAAATACTTTTTATATAAATAATTTTAAATTTCACTTCCGGTTTAACGGAAAAGTCTAAACAATGCCAAAAGTATAATGATGACGTCATTTTTGTCACAACCGAAAATGATATATAAAAAACCATCTATGTCGACATTGTACCTATATGACAGTTCAAGAATTTCCAGCATAATATACAGGGAAGCGATTTTTTTGCTATAATTTTTCTATTTTAGGTTAAAGGCTAAAAATAAGGAAGTTTTCTTGAGTGGTAGTGGATTTTTTGGAAAATTCTGAAATAGAAAATAATTTTACATTTTACGCCCTTTTTTCTATAGTTTTTGTATATTCAGTTTTTTACCATTATGAACGGTTTCGGATATATCGATCTTTGTCGCACTATCAAGCCACCTTGTATATGCAGAATGTTTATAAAGTATTTGTAGAAACTTTGTACGGCAAATGTTTGACCAATTTGAACATAAAAAGTTTATTTGAACTGAAAAGCTTTCTAAATACCTTTTTTTAATTAGAAACCAATGTTTTTCATATCAGAATCATTTTCATGGAAATTTCCATCTGGTTGAAATTAAAAGTTTTTTTTTTGCCCTCAGAGTACTCATATTGTAATTTTAATGCTTCTTCAAAGAAAATTTAAATATTTCCTCTCACTAAAATGAAGCGCTATAAATAAATACACCCCTACATTTAAAATATCCTTTTTAATCAAATAATTTAAATGTACATGTAAGGTTAAAATTGGTATCTTTTAAAATTTTAAAGCAAAAAATATAGTATCCATCTTTATTTATTTGTAAGTAAAAAATATAATTTAAATAATATTTTATTTAAGATTACTTAGTTTAAATTTTCTCCAAAAAAGCAAGACCACAAGACTTTGGAAACCAAACCCCAAACCAAGACCGGGGTGGGTTGAAGACCAAAAGACCAAGAACCCCTTTCTTTTTTTGGGCTTGCCCAAACCAAAGAAACCCCCAAAGCCCCGGGCCTTGGTTGTACTCAAAAAAAAAAATAAACCCGGTCTGGTTTTTTTGGGGGGGTTAAAAAAAAATTTAAACCTTATTTAAATTAAAGTCCATTTTATGTCCTTTTTTTAGAAACGAAACAGTCACTTTATTATCAAAGTCAGGTATAGATTGTATAATTTTTTTTTAATTGAAAAAACAGCTAGGGCATTAAGCCTGTCTTGCAGCATCGTATTTCTAAAAAAATTTTTATGCGATTTAATGTCGAAAAACATCTTTCGCATTCAGTTGTTGACATTGGTGTTGTACAAATAATATCGCGATTTTGTAAGTTTCTGTAAACACAGTTTTAAGTTTTTTCGGATAAAAACCCTTAAAAGGGGAAAAAAATCCTTCAATCCTGCACATATCGTCCCTGTCGTAAATGGCAGTTTTTAATTTCCCCCTGTCAAGCATCGAGTCCAAGCTGTAATTTGTTCCTAAACAATATGCACACAAAACAAAAAATTTTTTTTGGCCCCGGCCCAACCCCCCAAATCCACTTATATTTATGTAAAAATTTTTTTTTTTGAACACCCTATTATATGTTCTAGTTTTACTTGAACTTGAATAGTTTATATTTAAATCAGGAGTAGATCGACCATTCTGTTTAACTAAAACTTTCTGTTCAAACGTCAAGGGACCGTTTTCTAAGAGGTAGCGAACCGAATTTATTTTGATTCCATTATAAAAATACTTAAACATTCACCAAAAAAATTTAAATTCATAAAATTTTTTTAATGCATTTCCGCGCGCAAACCACAAAAGTCAAAACCGCTTTTACTGGAGTTTTTTAGCTGGGGGTTTTTTGCCCATCATTCGGCTAAAAAAATTCGAACGCCGAGGATGTCCGATGCTTCGCGATTATGGCCTCGAAAAAACACAATTCGAGTGTTCCCCGGAAATTAGTTTTGAGTGCGTTGTTACATTAAATTTTCAATCCATTAATGTAACATGTGATTTATAGTACTTACTTCAGTTGCAAAATATATGATGGGAATGTACGCATACCTGTTTCGACACCTCATTCTTTAAGATTAGTCTGTTGTGAATTTAGGCCGTGCGACTTGGCAGATAAAGCTCTTGTTTTTACACCTGGAAAGGCTTGATTTGTCCCCTAGTTCTTTTATTTTTTGGGGCTCCAGACTAAAAAATTTAATATGCACCGGAGATAACATTAACCTAAAAACAGAAGTATATACTTGCAGGTTATACACTCATGAACTGTAGGCATATCAGGCGTTTTGTTCATCCCTATTTCATTCATTATTTTCCCCTTTTTTTGGAAAATTTTAAATGGTATTTCGTTTATTTTAAAGCCTAAAAATTTTATTGTTTTGATTTGAGTCAAAACTAACCTGTCAACTGATAATCTTCTTTTTCCCTTTTTTTACATGGGGTTTGGTTTCTTCTTTAATATTGTTGGCGGTTAGAACGACCAGTCGTGTCCCAAATTATATTGAGGGTTACTAGACAATTTTTTTTTTTGGGCCGGGGGTCGTTTCAGTCTAACACATAAAAGGTGGTTCAGCTGGTGGGTCCACAATGTATTGGGTAATTTGCGTGAAATGCGACAAAAACACCGGATTGAATTTTAAAAGTTGTTGTTTTACGGCCAAGTTGGTTAATG
>JAHBCN010019971.1:0-15605 GCA_019359885.1 Listronotus oregonensis
CCCTGTATATGATTGAAAATTCAAAATCTGCTAATCTTCCTCTTTTCAAATATATAAATTTATCTTTTGAAAACAGTTTAAAATTATTTGAATTTAAAATCTATTCTTATAAGCCATAGTTAGCCATGGCCATGGATACAACCCAAAATTGACTTCTGTCAAATATTTATATTTTTGTTTGGTTTCCAAGACGAACCATGGCTAACGCGACTTAACTTTGCCAAACTTTGCAGTAAGAAAAGATCGTTCTCAAAGTTCAAGTTAATTAAACATCCACATTGGCCTATAATATGTCAAGAGCGTTTAAATCATTTCTTTTTAAAGAATAATGTTTTAAAGGAATTAGATATGTCTAATATAATCAAATAATAAAAAAATCTAGAAAAGTGCAAGAGTTTTAATGACTGGGCATGTAACTTCATTTTATTACACTTATAATGATATTGTTTTTTCCGAATTTTATTCTATTTTCGTAAGAACTGCACTTTAAATTGTAATTACTAATTAGTATTATTTTAAAAATATATTTGTAAAAGTAGAGTTTTACATTTTTTGGATAGTAAGATGTAGGGCCCCACACGAAATCTGCCCAAGGGCCTCCACAGTCCCAAATCCGGCTCTGCGTATATGGATCATTGGTTATGGTTAGTAAATTTACTTGCGTGGATAAAATTAACCTTTCAAAATTGATCACATTTTTAGATGACCTTCACCATTTAATCAAGATATATCATTGCTTTCGCTAGTGTATATATGGTAGCCTAAGATTAAACACCATTATGTTCTAAATATCCTAATCCTAGTAAGTATATACTTTAAGCATTCACCTTCTAAAGGCAGCCTTGCGAACAAGCGTGCAAGTAAGAAAAAATAATTGGTGAATAACCTTCTCTTGCTTTAACATGCTGATTGTTCGAGGAGGCGCCGACTAATCTGCATGTTTTTCAGCTGAGTGGCAAGGTTCAAGCATATATCTGTGCTTGAAGGTTATAAGAATCGCCGAGAAATGTGTTCTAAAGACGGTATCGCTGTATTTGAATCCTTCGCCACAATATCGAGAATATAAATATTTTTTTACTATTCGTCAAGCTATAAAAATGTGAAAACAGAAAACAAAATTACTTATTATATAGCGTGTTCTAAAATAAGCGCACTATTTTTCTGGGTAGATTAGACACACAAAAAACACGCAAAAAGTTTCCACAAACATGGCCTAAAATATTCCTTAAAGGGGAATCCTGAAGATGGATTTTGCCTAATATTTTTCAAAAAGTTTTAGATAAGTTTGCAGTGATTCTGCAGGACCAGCACATATTGCGGTTGACCAAAGTATTACCTCAGAGTAAAGCAAAAAAGGTTGTAATAAAATGTACTCTTTTCTAGTAATTAAGCTGTGTGCTGTATGTAATAAGGTTGGTTAAATACATTTTTTTTATTAAAAGAAAATCGAAATACCTGGAAATTAATTGTCAAATAAACCCTTTACTAACGTTATCCATTTTTTTATTTCGGGCTTTTTTGTCGAATTAAAATAACATTTCTGTTTTTAAAATATTCCTAATTAGTTTTTAAGCAAGACAACCTTTCTAATTTAGTCTAAGTTAAAAAGGGTTAATCCATATAAAAGCTATAAAATTAATTAAATTTTTGCAAAGCAATAAAGTTGAAAATGTGACACTCCTGAATAACAAAAAAAAATAAGATTCAAAACAAGAAACATGTCCTACTGCTAACTTATGACGGTTAGAAATATATAAAAAGCTATCTTAAACAGTTGTAAAGATATCGGCAAAAACTATTTTCAGAATTTTTCTCTTACGAATCTTTAGCCTTCCTTAAAAGCAATTCTCAGGTCATGTTTATTTTGTCCTATTTCTATGCCCTAGAAATATTGTGCGTTAATTTCGTGATACCATGCAATTCCCAAGTTCTTAAAACAAAGAATCATTTAATCTTGCAGGTACTACTCTGAAAAATGACCTTAAATCGCATGAACAAATTACGGCCTTGTAAATAGGCTGCTAAAGGCGTTTCTTTCAGCTAAAAGTACCCCTTTTTCTTCTAACCTCTTATGTATCCAAATCGGACCCAACCAAAATACCACTTCCATTCCCATATCGGGGAATGACGTTTTTTACTTTTGTCTTCTGGATTCTATTCAAAGAAGAATATTAAGCCCTGGCCCCCAAAGTAAAGTTAGAGGAAGTTATCCATAAAAGGCCAGCCATAAAATCTTCTCGATGGGCAATTGGGCCGCCCGGCCTACTACCTAATTCCAGGCCAGTTTTTTTTAAACAAATTAGAATAAAAATATATTTTTATAGAAAAATTAATATTTATAGAGGGTGTCCCTAAAAGGTGTGTACAATGCAAATTTTGTCAAAAAATTATTTAATTTTAGACATAAAATACTAAAAGATGTTTTTTAAAAATAAAATAAACGCAAAGAAAAAACAATATTAAAAAAATTTTTAAAAATAATCCAAAAAAATTTTTCGTTTTAAACTTTTCCTTTCCCTAAAAGCCTTGAAAATTGAAAAAAAAAATAAATCATAAAAAAAGACGTTTTTTTAAAGTTTGACAGCTAAGACCTTCTTGTGTTGCTTCCAAAAAATATAGAAATGTTCTTTAAACCAAAGAACTAAATAGATCTACTGTAGTGCTGGCAAGCCCCAAAAAATTTAAAAAAAATAAATCATATAAAAAATGACATTTGACAGCTAAGACCTTCTTGTGTTGCTTCCAAAAAAAATATAGAAATGTTCTTTTAAACCTAAAGAACCAAATGGCGTCTACTGTGAGTGCTGGCAAGCCTCGCAAAATTGAGAAAAAAATAAATCATGTAAAAAATGACGTTCTTTTAAAGTTTGACAGCTAAGACCTTCTTGTGTTGCTTCTAAAAAAATATAGAAATGTCCTTTTAAACCTAAAGAACTGAATAACGTTTACGGAGTGCTGGCAATCTCGCAATATTGAGAAAAACAATAAATCATATAAAAATGACGTTTTTTTAAAGTTTGACAGTTGACCTTCTTGTGTTGCTTCCAAAAAAATAAAAAATGTTCTATTAAACCTAAAAAATAAAATAACGTTTATTGAGTGCTGGCAAGCCTCGAATATTGAAAAAAAAATCATATAAAAAATGAGGTTTTTTAAAGTTTGACATAAGACCTTCTTGTTTGCTTCCAAAAAAATATAGAAATGTCCTTTTAAACCCTAAAGAACTAAATAACGTTTACGAGTGCTGGCAAGCCTCAATAATTGAAAAAAAAATAAATCATAAAAAAAATTACGTTTTTTTAAATTTGACACTAAGACGTTCTTGTGTTGCTTCCAAAAAATGGAGAAATGTTCTTTTAAACCTAAAGAACTAAATAACGTTTCTTGAGTGCTGACAATCCCGCAATATTGAGAAAAAAAAAATCATATAAAAAATGACGTTTTTTAAAGTTTGACGCTAAGACCTTCTTGTGTTGTTTCCCAAAAAAAAAATATAAAAATGTTCTTTTAAACCTAAAAAACAAAATAACGTTTACTGTAGTGTGGCAGGCCTCCAATATTGAAAAAAAACATCATATAAAAAAGGGGTTTTTTTTAAAGTTTGACACAAGACCTTCTTGTGTCGCTTCCAAAAAAAAAAGAAATATCCTTTTAAACCTAAGGAACTAAATAACGTTTATTGAGTGCTGGCAAGCCTGCAATATTGAAAAAAAATAAATCATAGAAAAAATACTTTTTTTTAAAGTTTGACAAAGACCTTTTTTTTTTTCTTCCAAAAAATATAGAAATTTCTTTTAAGCCTAAAGAACTAAAAGCTCTATTAAGTGATGGCAAGCCTCGCAAAATTGAGAAAAATATAAATCATATAAAAAATGACGTTTTTTTTAAAGTTCGACGGCTAAGACCTTCTTTGTTGCTTCCAAAAAACAATAGAAATGTTCTTTTAAACCAAAGAACTCAATGGCCTCTACTGGAGTGCTGGCAAGCCTCGCAAAATTGAAAAAAAATCATATAAAAATGACGTTTTTTAAGGTTTGACAGCTAAGACCTTCGGTTTTTCCAAAAAATATTGAAAGTTCTCTTGCCAAAAACTAAATACTTCTATGTTAGGCTGGAAGTCCAAAACGAGAAAAAAGAATAAAACATATAAAAATGACTTTTTTCAGTTTGACAGCTGCCTTCTTGTGGCCAAAAAAATAGAAAGCCAAGCCTAAAAAACAAATGGTTTTGTTAGTGTGCAAACCCGAAAAATTGAGAAAAAAAATAAATCATATAAAAATGACTTTTTTTTTAAAGTTTGACAGAAGTTTTTTTTGCTTCCAAAAAAAAAAAAATGTTTTTAATAAAAAAACAAATGGCTTCACTGTTAGTGCTGGCAAACCCCAAAATTGAAAAAAAAACATAAAAAATACGCTTTTTGTTTGAAGTAAGACCAAGCCATTTAGTTTTTCTAGGCAAGGGGATTTCTATATTTTTGGGCAACAAGAAGGTCTTAGCTATCATCTTTAAAAAAAACGCCATTTTTATATGATTTTTTTTTCCTCAATTTAGGTTGCCTGCCAAAGGGACCATTTATTTTTTTGGAAAAAAATTTCTTTTTTTGGGAACACAAGAAGTCTTAGTTCAAACTGTAAAAAATGTAATTTTTATGTTTTATTCTTTTTCTCAGTTTTGCGAACTTCCAGCCTAAATAAGTCATTTATTTTTTAGGCAAAAAACTTTCTATTTTTTTGGAGCAACACAAGAACTTCAAACTGAAAAAATGTCATTTTTTTATGTTTTATTCTTTTTTCAGTTTTTGAGGCTTGCGAAAGGAGAAGTCATTTATTTTTTTATTTAAAAGAAACATTTCTAAAGGGCAACAAGAAGGTCTTACTGTCAAACAAAAAAAAAACGTCATTTTTTAAATGTTTTATTTCCTTTCTCAATTTTGCGAGGCTTGCCGCAAAAAAAACTTATTTAGTTTGTTGGCAAGGCATTTCTATGTGTTTTTGGGCAACCAGAAGGTTGTTTTTTAAAAAAAAACGGTATTTTATTTTTTTTATTCTTTTTCTCAGGTCATGTTTATTTTGTCCTATTTCTATGCCCTAGAAATATTGTGCGTTAATTTCGTGATACCATGCAATTCCCAAGTTCTGTAAAACAAAGAATCATTTAATCTTGCAGGTACTACTCTGAAGAATGACCTTAAATGGCATGAACAAATTACGGCCTTGGCTAAATAGCAGCTGCTAAAGAGCTTAGATTTGTATATCTAGCTAAAAAGTACTTCTCTTCTTCTAACCTCTGTATGTATCCCAAATCGGACCCAACTTCAAAATACCATTCCGTCCATTCCCATATCTGGGGAATGACGTTTTCTACTACTTTTGTCATTCTGGATTCTATCCAAAGAAGAACATTAAGCTTTCCTGGCCCACCAAAGTAAAGTTAGACTGAAGTTATCCATAAAAGGCCAGCCATAAAATCTTCCCGATGGTGCAGATTGTGCCGCCCGGCCTACTACCTAATTCCGGCCAGTTTTTTAAACAAATTAGAATAAAATATATTTTTATAGAAAAATTAATATTTATAAGGGTGTCCCTAAAAGGTGTGAAATGCAAATTTTGTCAAAAAATTATGTTAATTTTAGACATAAAATACTAAAAGATGTTGTTTTAAAAATAAAATAAACGCAAAGAAAAAAACAATATTAAAAAAAATTGTTTAAAAATAATCTACTTAAAAAATTTGTCGTTTTAAACTTTCCTTTCCCAAAAAGCCTTGCAAAATTGAAAAAAATAAATCTAAAAAAATGAGTTTTTTTAAAGTTTGACAGCTAAGACCTTCGTTTCTTCCAAAAAAAATATAAAATGTTCTTTTAAACCTAAAGAACTAAATGGCGTCTACTGTGAGTGCTGGCAAGCCTCGCAAAATTGAAAAAAATAAATCAAAAAAATGGTTCTTTTGTTTGAGTTTAAAACCTTTTTTGGGCTTAAAAATTGTGTCCTTTTTAAAGAACTAAATAACTTTTGGAGTGCTGGCAAGTCTCGCAATATTGAGAAAAACAATTTCGAATATTGAGAAAAAATAAATCATATAAAAAATTACGTTTTTTAAATTTGACAGCTGACGTTTTTGGTGCTTCCAAAAAATAAAAAGTTCTTTTTTAAAACCCAAAGAACTAAATAACGAGGAGTGCGACAATCCTCGCAATATTGAGAAAAAAACATATAAAAATGACGTTTTTAAATTTGACGGCAAAACCCTTTTTTTGTTCCAAAAAATATAAAAATTTTTTTAAACCTAAAAAACAAATAAGTTTACGTGAGTGCGGCAGGCCCCGCAATTGAAATAAAACATCATATAAAAAAGGGGTTTTTAAAATTTGACAGCTAGCCTTCTTTGCGCCCAAAAAAATATAGAAAATCCTTTTAACCTAAGGAACTAAAATTTTTTGAGTGCTGTCAAGCCTCGAAATTAGAAAAAAAAAATCATAGAAAAAAAGATGTTTTTTGTTTGACAGAAACCGGCTTCCAAAAAAAGAAATGTTCTTTTAAGCCTAAAGAACTAAATAGCTCTACTGGTGATGGCAAGCCTCGTTGAGAAAAAAATAAATCATATAAAAATGACGTTTTTAAATTACATCTTCTTGGTTGCTTCCAAAAAATAGAAATGTTCTTTTAAACCAAAGAACTCAATGGCCTCATGTGAGTTGGAAGCCTCGCAAATGAAAAAAAAAAAAAAAATTTAAAAAATGACGTTTTTTGGGTTTTAACTAAGACTTTCTTGGTTGCTTCCAAAAAATATTGAAATCTTAAGCTAAAAACTAAATATTCTACTATTGTTGGAAGTCTTCGCAAAACTGAGAAAGAAAAAACATATAAAAATGACATTTTTTACAGTTTGACAGCTAAACTTCTTGGTTACTTTAAAAAAATATAGAAATGTTCTCTTAGCTAAAACTAAGCTTCTATTTAGTGGGCAAACCCAAAAATTGAGAAAAAAATAAATCATATAAAAATGACGTTTTTTAAGTTTGACAGACTAATATTCTTTTTGCTTCCAAAAAAATTAGAATGTTCTCTTAAGCCAAAAAACAAATGGCTTCTACGTGGCTGGCAAACCTCGCAAAATTGAGAAAAAAAAAATCATATAAAAATGACGTCTTTTTAAAGTTTGACAGCTAAGACCTTAAGCCATTTAGTTCTCTAGGCTTAAGAGAACATTTCTATATTTTTTGGAAGCAACACAAGAAGGTCTTAGCTATCATACTTTAAAAAAACGCCATTTTTTATATGATTTATTTTTTTCCTCAATTTTGCGAGGCTTGCCAGCACGAACAGTGGAAGCCATTTAGTTTTTTAGGCTTAAAAGAACATTTCTATATTTTTTTGGAAGCAACACAAGAAGGTCTTAGCTGTCAAACTGTAAAAAATGTCATTTTTTATATGTTTTATTCTTTTTCTCAGTTTTGCGAGGCTTGCCAGCACTAACAGTAGAAGTCATTTAGTTTTTTAGGCTTAAGAGAACATTTCTAAATTTTTTTGGAAGCAACACAAAAGTTAAACTGTCAAACTGTAAAAAATGTCATTTTTTTTTATGTTTTATTCTTTTTCTCAGTTTTGCGAGGCTTGCCAGCACTAACAGTAGAAGTCATTTAGTTTTTTAGGCTTAAGAGAACATTTCTAAATTTTTTTGGAAGCAACACAAGAAGGTCTTAGCTGTCAAACTTAAAAAAAACGTCATTTTTTAAATGTTTTATTTCCTTTCTCAATTTTGCGAGGCTTGCCAGCACCAACGAAAAACGTTATTTAGTTTGTTAGGCTTAAGAGAACATTTCTATGTGTTTTTGGAAGCAACACAAGAAGGTCTTAGCTGTCAAACTTTAAAAAAACGGTATTTTTTATGTTTTATTCTTTTTCTCAATTTAGCGAGGCTTGCCAGCACTAACAGTAGAAGTCATTTAGTTTTTTAGGCTTAAGAGAACATTTCTATATTTTTTTGGAAGCAACACAAGAAGGTCTTAGCTGTCAAACTTTAGAAAACGTCATTTTGTAATTGTTTTATTTTTTTTTCTCAATTTTGTGAGGCTTGCCAGCACTAACGGTAGGAGCCATTTAGTTTTTTAGGCTTAAAAGAACATTTCTATATTTTTTGGAAGCAACACAAGAAGGTCTTAGCTGTCAAACTTTAAAAAAACGTCATTTTTTATATGACTTTTTTTCTCAATTTTGCGAGGCTTGCCAGCACTCACAGTAGATGCCATTTAGGTCTTTAGGTTTAAAAGAATATTTCTATATTTTTTTGGAAGAAACACAAGAAGGTCTTAGCTGTCAAACTTTAAAAAAACGTCATTTTTTATATGATTTATTTTTTTTCTCAATATTGCGAGGCTTGCCATCACTCACAGCAAACGTTATTTAGTTCTTTAGGTTTAAAAGGACATTTCTATATTTTTTTAGAAGCAACACAAGAAGGTCTTAGCTGTCAAACTTTAATAAAACCTCATTTTTTATATGATTTATTTTTTTTCTCAATTTTGCGAGGCCTGCCAGCACTCACAATAAACGCCATTCAATTCTTTAGGTTTAAAAGAACATTTCTATATTTTTTGGAAGCAACACAAGAAGGTCGTAGCTGTCAAACTTTAAAAAAACATCATTTTTTATATGATTTATATTTTTCTCAATATTGCGAGGCATGTCAGCACTCACAGTAAACGTTATTTAGTTTTTCAGGTTTAAAAGGACATTTCTATATTTTTTTGGAAGCAACACAAGAAGACTTAGCTGACAAACTTTAAAAAAACGTAATTTTTTAAATGATTTTTTTTTCTCAATATTGCGAGGCTTGCCAGCACTCACAGTAAACGTTATTTTGTTTTTTAGGTTTAAAAGAACATTTCTATATTTTTTGGAAGCAACACAAGAAGGTCTTAGCTGTCAAACTTTAAAAAACATTATTTTTTATATGATTTTTTTTTTCTCAATTTTGCGAGGCTTGCCAGGACTTACAGTAGACGCGATTTAGTTCTTTAGGCTTAAGAGAACATTTCTATATTTTTTTGGAAACAACACAAGAAGGTCTTAGCTGTTAAACTTTAAAAAACGTCATTTTTTATATGAATTTTTTTTCTCAATATTGCGAGGCTTGCCAGCACTCACAGTAAACGCCATTTAGTTCTTTAGGTTTAAAAAAACATTTCTATATTTTTTTTGGAAGCAACACAAGAAGGTCTTAGCTGTCAAACTTTAAAAAAAAACGTCATTTTTTATATGATTTTTTTTTTCTCAATTTTGCGAGGCTTGCCAGCACTCACAGTAGACGCCATTTAGTTCTTTAGGTTTAAAAGAACATTTCCATATTTTTTTTTGAAGCAACACAAGAAGGTCTTAGCTGTCAAACTTTAAGAAAACGTCATTCTTATATGATTTATTTTTTTTTTCTCAATTTTGCGAGGCTTGCCAGCACTCACAGTAGACGCCATTTAGTACTTTAGGTTTAAAAGAACATTTCTATATTTTTTTGGAAGCAACACAAGAAGGTCTTAGCTGTCAAACCGTAAAAAAAACGTAATTTTTTATATGATTTATTTTTTTTTCTCAATTTTGCGAGGCTTGCCAGCACTTACAGTAGACGCCATTTAGTTCTTTAGGTTTAAAAGAACATTTCCATATTTTTTTGGATGCAACACAAGAAGGTCTTAGCTGTCAAACTTTAAAAAAACGTCATTTTTTATATGATTTTTTTTTCTCAATTTTGCAAGGCTTTTTAGCGGAAAGGAAACTTTAAAACGACAAATTTTTCAAGTAGTTTATTTTTAAACAATTTTTTTAATATTGTTTTTTTCTTTGCGTTTATTTTAATTTTAATACAACATCTTTAAGTATTTTATGTCTAAAATTAACATAATTTTTTGACAAAATTTACATTGTACACACCTTTTAAGGAGACCCTCTATAAATATTAATTTTTCTATAAAAATATATTTTTATTCTAATTTGTTTAAAAAACTGGCCTGGAATTAGGTAGTAGGCCGGGCGGCACAATCTGCACCATCGAGAAGATTTTATGGCTGGCCTTTTATGGATAACTTCACTCTAACCAAAGTAAATACTATTTTGCAAGATGTATGATGATGATTATAGGCATAAAATACACAAAACAAAACATTAAGTCTATTTATAACCTTATCACTTGAATAACAGTTATTAGGGCACCTGTCAAGTTGATTGGCTAAAATTTAAAGACATCCCGAAAAAAAAATTAAGAAACAATATGATTTCCATATTTTAATAACTAAATAATTTACAAAAAAATTGTAATTAACTTGTGTATTAATTGTCCTTTAATGATCTAAACCCTTAACGTGCAATCATCATACCTTCGTTAGCGTTATACACATGAAGGTATGAGATTTGGTATGTAAATTTACATAAGTATTCTAATTACCTGTAAAAAAAGTTATGTCAAGTAATTTCCAAGATATTAGATTTTAAAAATTGCCCATTTTACTACTGACTGACTTCCTTAGTAGGTTCTAGGACACCAGTAAAAAAAAATTGAAAACTCTACATCTTTACTCGAAACGTCCTGGGGCAGGGGCGGTAATATTGTTTAATTAGGGGCTATTTCAAAAGTTTACAATGTGATTGTACCCGAGTTTTTGAGGTCATAATAATAACTTGTCTAATTTTAGATTTCATTACTTTAAGAGGTCAAGATTTTTGGATAGGACCTTGGCCCTTATTTTACATAAGTGTTTTTGGTATGATAATTGAGACTGCAAAATGGTTAAAGGCAAATCTCTAGGAAATGATAATTGATACTATGACAGCTGAAAAAAAATAATCCTTTTAGGAAACATAAAAATACCTGCCCCTGGGAAAAACCCTTTTTATTTTAAAAAGAATAAAAATGTGATATTTTTTGCATGTGCTTTCAGGCAACTTATATCCTTTTACAAAAGATTTTAACCATTTTTACCTAAAAATACTTTTGCAAAAAATAATATGACATGCCACATTTTATAACTTTTACCTGAAAAGGGTTTAGGGTGAAATTAAGAAGAAATGGTCAAAGTAAATAATATTTCGGTTTAAAATGTTCATATTCATTATTTTGATTTAAGGTGAGTAACTTAGATGGACTGTATAATTATATTGTACCTAGAAAAGAAAATCCCCAACTTTTTTGGGGTGCACAATATTTCAATAAAAATTAAAAATAAGTTTCGGTTTTTGTTATTGCAGTTGCAAGAATACTATTTTTAGAGTTTCCGCTAAATTTTATAAAAATTACCCAAAAAAAAAACAAAAATAAAAATCAGCTATCAACGTTTTAGTGATAAATCAGTCATCGTTTTCAACATCCAATTTATTAGGTTTTCAAGTTATTAAAAAAACTATTTAAAATTAATTAATATTTTACTTTAAAATTTATAAAACTTTAACATTTATAACATATTTTCAGATGTAAAAAGGTAATATTTAAATTAAGAGCTCGTTGGTGAAAGACTCTGGTTCTTAATCTGTTGCAATCGAACAGTGTCTCCCTCGAAAGACAATAATCGAGTGGACTTAGATCGAGCAATCTTAAGGGCCAATAAGGTGATCTGCCTTTCCCAATCTACCGACTGGGAAGGTTGGTATCCAGGAAAACTCTTACAAGAACATATTTTGTACACATTTAGTGAAAGAATATGTATTTACTTTTGTAAGTGATTTTGTAAAAACAATAAATGTATTTTTAAAATTTTAAAATTTTAAAAAAGAAAATATTTACAGCTTTTTAGTGACACTGTTTTTTACAAATTTGAAGAGACTTTTTTCACTCTCTCTTGTCATTTTTGTATATGGCAACCTCTTAACAGAAAATGCAGATTGATTTTAAGAAAAGTCAAAATGGAATTTAAATATAGATAATACTTTTGTCTAGAAAAATGCAAATTGTTTTACTGGAACTGATGGAGCTTTTTCAATTTTTTTTTTTTTTTTGAATCATGCTTGAAAACAAAATTTACTTTGTAAGGTGTCGGTGAAGGCTATAGTAAGAGGTCATCCATAAATTACATCACACCGTAAGGAGGGGGGGGTGTAGAGGATTGTGACATTGTGTGACAAGGGGTATGGGGGGTCATCAGCTTTGTGACATTAAATGTAATAATCTAAATGCTATAAAATATTTGATTTGCTGTTATTTATATTAACAAATATTTTTAATGAAATAATTTTTTAAAAATGTAATTACTGTTTTAATAATTTTTAGATGTAAAATTTCAAAATATGTGACGTCACACTAGGGAGGTGGGGGTCTCACAAATGTAACTAATTGTAACAGGGACGGGGGGAGGTCAAAAGATCATGAAACTTGTGTGACGTAATTTATTGATGGCCACTAAGGAGCTTATAGTCAAAAATTGAATTTTCATCATTTCTAACAATCTATACCCAAGAAAACAGAATTTTTAATAAATATTATTTATGCTTCAAGAAGATAAAAATAATAATAAATTTTATTCTTCTTGGGTTTTTCGGTCAATTTTTAAATTTTAAATTAATAAAATCAAAACATTGCTTTAATTGACGTTGAGTTTTTTTTTTAAATCATCACCAGAATCTATAACAATACTAAACTCGTCTTAATATTTTTATAGAGATAAACAAATAGATAACTTTTTTTTAGGAAAAATATAAAATAACATAAAAACTAAATATTAGAACAAGAACAACTTTTTGCTGTAACACCTTACATTTTGAGAGTTTAAGATGAAGTAATTAATTATAATTATAAATAAATGTTGGGTCTACTTGCATTTATGCATTTATTTGTATACATTAAAATGTAAGGTGTTCGGCAAAAAGTTATTTTAGTTCTAAATATTAGTTTTGTTAAAAAAGTGTATTGATTGCGAAAAACAAAAGGTATGTTATTTTATATTTTATATATTTTTTTAATTAAGTAAATTACCAACACCCACAAAAAAGTCATCTATTTGTTTATCTCTATAAAAATATTAAGGTTATTTTATTATTGTTATAGATTCTGATGATGGTTTTGTATGAAAAAAAAACGAAACGTCAATCAAAGCAATGTTTTGATTTTATTAATTTAAAATTTACGAATTGACCGAAAACCCAAAAAGAACCAACCTTATTATTTATTAACACGGTCAAGAAAATAAAAACTAAAAGATAATATATTTTAATGACAACCAAATTAAATGGAACATCATGTACCAAACTATATTATAAATACTATTTAGTTAAACATCAAAAATTCTGATAAAGTAAGTTTTCGAACAAGATCTGAAATACCAAGAAACAACTTTCCATTTCTATAAAAAAGTCAGTCTTAAATTTTTGCGCAATAGTGGCAAGGGCAATAAAAGACCTTCGTTGCAGTTTATCACTTTCAATTCTTTTTTAACTTAAAAAGCGAGACGTTCTCTCACAAAAGCTGAAAAAAGCTGCCTGTGGATAAATTATGGCGCTACTGTCGGCCTTCTTTTCCTTTTTGCAGTCATTATGGACATTTATGGGTCACATTGTTTGGCCAAGTTTACATTTTTTAAAATGACCAACTGACCATTTGGCTGATCGATTTCTTTTTGGATTTTTTAAGGTGTCATTCGTTCATTGAAAATCAAGTGATAAATTAGATGTAGTTATGGATTCCTAGAAATTTGGACTTTTTTAATTGATGTGTAGTTACAATAGGAAGTGATAATATTATAATGTAAATGTTCTCAGTTAAGTAGGTTTATTAGATATTCGCATTTTTTAAAATATGGTATCAGACAATTGATTGATCGTCTGGTACCAGTTAAATACCATTAAAGTTGCCAAGTGCGACTTTGGCGAAACGTCTGCAAAATTCCGCAAGGAATACAAACGACGAACGGATATACTCCCGGATTAAAAATACTTCAGAACGGATTTTAAAATGGTTTGCACATATACTTTTTCACTTTTTCTGAGCTATTTGATAGGGTATTTAAATTTCATATCCAACGTTTCGTCATTTGGCCACCATAATCAATTTTATTTTCTATAGCCGCCATATTGTATTTTGACATAAGAAATAAAAATTCGGTAAAAACTGTCCAAGCTCTTTTGACCAAACTAGGCCATCATCAGGGCGGACATTGTAAAATTTATAATACTTTCAGTCATTTAAAAAAAAAAAAAAAATAAAAATGAAAAACCCTTTAATTCTAAATTCAAAATTTAAAAAAAACAACTACATACATTTTTAAACAATAATCAGATTTTGCGTTGGTTGCCCTTTCGGATATCCCCATTTCAAAATTTTTCGTACAGTTTCTGTCAAATTTGAATATGGTTTGACATATTTTTTTTCTTTTTTTTTAAAAAGGGCTTTTTTTTTTAGAAATTTCCCCGAGGCAAATCCCTTTAAAAAATCTGACATTTTTTTTTCTTTTTAAAACAAAAAATTTGGGAATAAGGGCCAAAGGGGGTTTTCTAAAAATGCAGGGTGATTACTGTGGATGCCCGTTTTGAAAAGAAACACGGGTATTTATGTTTTTAAAAAATTTAAACACTGATAAATCAGTGTGTAGTTAGGCCAAAATTATACTTTTAAGCCGTAATGGTCTTAGGTTGTCTGGTTTTGGTGTAAGGGCGTATGGCTGTTTTCAACCTTGTCGTTTATCATTCTCATTTTTGTTGTGTTTTTTTTGGGGGTTTTTTTCTTTTTGAGACTTTTAATTTTGGTTCAAATTTTTTTTTGATAAAAATTTTATTTTAGGATTTAAAATGAAAATTGGGTTTAATTTTTTTTATTTTTTTTTTTTAGATTTTATTTTTTTTCCAAAAAAAATTTTTTTTTTGTTTTTTTTTTTTTTCTTTTGAAAAAAAAAAAAGGAAAAATTATTAAAGAAATAAAAATTTAAAATTTTTGGTTTACAATTTTTTATTTCATTTTAAAAAATTTTAAATTTTGGGACATTTTTTTTAAAGGGAAAAAAAATTATTAATTTCTGGGCGAAGGCAAATTTTAAAATATCATCCCTCTAATTGAATGAAAAAAGTACAATTTTATGCTAAAGTTCCCATTTTTTCTTTTTCTGTATTTGTTTAAAAGAAAAGATTTTTGGTTTTTCTTACATTATCAACTTTTTAAACTCGACATATGTAGACAAAATATTTTAAAGGGTACTGTTACAAGGATACCTAGGTACCAAAGGTTACTAAACATTTTTAACCCCTTTTTTCTGTCCATAAAAGTTTGTTTTTGTAAAAAGTATATGCCCTTTTAAAAAATTTTAAAAACAACCAGAATCTTGGATTAGATTAAACTCCCCTTTACATATCTTGCCTTCTTTTATCACAAAATTTGGGGTAAGTACATGAAACATCATACAATGTTTGAAATTTATTTTAAAAATCTTGTTTTTTTTTTTTACAAAGATTTTTGGAAAAATACAAAACTCACAAAAAAACCCTTTAAATAGAAAGGGTTCTTTCCATATTATATCAGATAAAAATAAAATAATATTACACAAAATTTTTTTAGGGTTTTTTTTTAAAAACCCAAAAATTTTTTGCAAAAAAAAAAGTGAATGCTTGAATTTGACATTTGATTATGCAACTTTTAAAAGA
>JAHBCN010019972.1:0-15587 GCA_019359885.1 Listronotus oregonensis
TTACCTCAAACTTGGTTGCCTAAGGTTGAGGTGGCCTGAAATGAGATACCCCAGAAGGATATCGATCACCTAATATAAGAAGTATGCCTAGACATATGGATGAATGTGTAAGGCATGGTGTGTTGGTGCATCAACACATAATAAAACAAATCGAATAATAAACTTAGTCTATCTTTAAGAAATTGGATTGAAATTTTAATCATTGGCTTACTTACTATAACTATCCTGTTATTTGTGTAAAATATACTAAAATAAAATCATTTTTACTGGGTGTTCGGGTATCTATGATACATAGTATATAAAGACAGTATTATATTTCTTACTTAGTATTTATTGTGTATATAATAGGTTTAACAAAAAAAAACGCATATAGCGCATAGTATTGAATAAACTTAGTTGTATTTGTGTAACCTATTATACAGGGTTATTTCTTCAACTTGTTCATTAAATTTTTTTTGGGATATAATTTAAAAGCTGTGCTCAAAATTTGGGTTAAGGTAAGTTGCAGGTGTGCTTTTTTGTAAAAATATTTTTAACATCCTGTCACTTCCGGTTTAACCGGAAGTTGCTGTCAAGTTGCTTATTTTAAATAGTTTATCCTGTATAGCATTGTATTATTGAATTCTGCCTGCAATTTCAAACATATTTTATGTATAATATCCCATATCTATGTCTAACCGTCTTTGAGGTATTTGGCATTAATTAAAACATGTCTTCGCTGTAACCACCCTTTCAAGTGCTTTGTTTAAAGTTTTTTAAGATTAAATCCTCATGTTTGGAAGGAATATTAAAAAATGATCTTAGGTTTACCCTTGTGTCATTTTTGTTGTCTACTTTTATACGGGCTGTCTAAAATTATGCGGCACACATTCACATTTCCAAAGTCGTAAAAATCGTTTTCTTTTTTTAAATGGGACACCCTGTAACTCTAAGTACTCTCAAGTTAAGGACATAATTCTCTATTAAAGTGTAATAAGATTACTTATACTTATTCCTAACTACGTCTGAAATAATTACTTATTATTTCGAAAATAGTTAGCATAAGCTTGCGGGGTCTCAGTTGCCGGGTACCCGGAAAAAGTAGGAACCGGTGCATCTCTAATAATAAGGTATTTCATAAAACTAGCGTATATATTTGGCTAAAACTTTAAATTTCGCATAGTTGGCTATGGAAAACAATTATTGTGATTTTCTATTAAACAGGAACTGAAGTCTGCGGGTTTGCATAGAAATAAGCCAGGGTATTTATCATATTATTCTCGTCACTACTTACTGGTTTTGGAACATTCTTTGGTACACATTTACATTTTCCTTTGGTCCAATAGGCATGCAACTGGGCTCGTATATATTACCCTAGAAGATTTTAGGGTTTATAATTATTAAATGACTTTATGGAAAAAGATAAAATGTAGGGTGTGGGGAAGGAATAAAAAATTTAAGCTGTCTATCTGCTCACCTAAATCTATTAAATATTTTAAAGGGAAATTTTGGAATCCTAATAGGCTTTTGACTTTCACTTTCAATAAAAACAAATCCGTAAAAGCGGTTTTTGATTGATTAGGGTTTTCTGGGGCCTAAAAGTATTTTAAAAAATAAAATGGGCTGTTAAATTAAGGCTTGGATTTTTAAACGGAGTAAGTTTGTCATAATTTTACAAATATAAATTACTTAAAAATCTATGCATTTATGGCAAATAAAAATTTCTTGTAGGAAATAAAATTCCATTAAAAAGGTCCATCTAAGGTTAAAAATATTTTTCATTGCGAAACAAAAGCAGAAAGCCAAATTTAAAAAATCCAATTATAATTTTATTATTTTTTTTGTAAAAAAAATTTTAACCAAATTTTTAAATATTTTCCAATAATTTTGCAATAAAAAAAATATCTTTACCTTTGGAAGGTACCGTTGGAATAAAAAAAAAATATTTTCTACAAAAAAGCATTTTACATATGGTGGGGGAAAAGTTTTATCGCGCTTCCATATAAGTATTTGCGCGTCCTGTCGACTAAATATGAACTGCAACCACATAGGTGCAATTAAAGCTTGGACGCTTTGTAAAATGTTTGCTAACTAACATACAAGAAATAAAATAACTGCACACAAAATTTTACAAAACATTTACTATTCACTACTACACCAAATATAGTGTAATACGTCAATGGGGCGTATCACAACTCAAGTCAATATTTACAAACATACAAGTTCTAATAAGTATCTTTTTCTTTTTAAAAATTTTGACAATGTTATGGTTTCAGTAACACTAAAATCTTGGACTTCCATTGTCTTTATTTTTAAGATACAACGTTTCGGTTGTGATTATTCCACCGTTTTCAAGGTAACTAAAACTATTCTTAAAAGCTCGACCTTTATCTACCGTGGTTCAAAGCGACCGACTTGTCACGGTTCACAACCGCCGATTCGGAATGTCTACATAGGTTTTAAATACATTTTGATTGTTTGCAATTATTACAGCTTCTTTAAATTTTCTTTCTTCCAGTGGGTTTCTTTATGAATGATTTTTGCTTCCGACCATTGTATACGGTGTTGTTTTGACCATGCGTGTTCGGCAATCGCTGATTTCGACGTTTACCTCGTTCCGTATGCTTTTGTGCTCTTTAACTCTAACTTCTAGTGGTCTTTTTGTTTCCCCGATGTATACTTCACCACATTCACAAGGAATTTGGAACGATCTTTTTCATTACTGTCCGGTCTTGTCTTATAAGAATACTTCTCAGAGTGGTTTGGGTTTAAATGCTGTTTTTTAAAGGTATACCTGTTCGCTATTCTGGGATCCTGAAGTTCCTTTAATATATGGAATAGTCATAAATGTTTGGTCCCGTGTAGTCTTGTTCAAATTAGAGTTCTTTGTCTTCTCTTGATATTTATCGATTGTTTCTTTAACCAACCTCCTTTGCCTTTTGTTAGATCCTAGTTATATTATATTTCGGCTTGCAGGTTCCTTACTGTTGATGGGTCACCGCGCGGTTATATAGAGTACGTATGATTCCTCGCTTTGTTTCATTAGAGTGATTGGAATTCTGGTTAAATATTTCCAGTGTGGGTGGTTTTCTGTATACCTATATATTGTCCATTATTTCGTTTATAAAACGTCGAAAAAGGTAGAAAATTTTTGTTTTCTCCATTTGAATTTGATACATGGTCGAAACAGTTTAGATGTTATAAGAAACCTTCAAGTTCTTCGTCATTACCGGTCCATACAATAAAAGTATCGTCAACATATCGGAGCCAAACTTTTGGTTTGATTAGTGCAGTAAATTGCGCGTTCCTCAAACCATTCCATATATATTTTGCTACCTGGAGAAGCGATGTGGGAAGTCCATCGTCCTGCGCATAGAACATCTTTCACTTGAAAGTAAGAACTACGGAGGCACAGCTCCAACAACCATCACTCCATCCAGCGACAGGGTGGTGCGTTCTATTGGTATCTCTTCGTTGAGCTTGGCCCGAATGATAAAACAAAGATACGGAACGAGGTGAAACGTCGAAATCGGGATTGCCGAACACCATGGTCAAAAACAACACCTATACAATGGTCGGAAGCAAAAATCATTCATAAAAACCCTGGAAAAAAAGAAAATTTAAAGAAGCTGAATAATTGCAAACAATCAAAATGTTTTTAGCAAACCTAGTGTAGACATTCCGAATATCTGGCTCCGTTTAACCGTGACAATCGGTCGCTTGCTGAACAACGGATAGTATATAAGGTCGTAGCTTTTAAGAATGTTTTAGTTATCCTTAAAACGGTTGGAGATAATCAATAACCAAACGTTGTGTAATTAATAATAAAAGAAATGGAAGTCCAAGATTTTAGTTTACTGAAGTATCTTTTTTCTTTGACAATTTTTTGGATTTCAATTTTACTTTAAAAATATCAAAAAAAAAAGTTCGAAAATTTTTAAATGGCATTGTGTTAATCAACAAGAGTTTGGAAATCTGTAACAAGTTACAAAATTCCTTAAAATCGGCGTAAAAATTCATTGAATTTGAAAGATATTCATTTTACTAAAAACCTGAATCCCTTGGAGTCTTAAACGTAAAATATAACGACGTTACGACACGATTAGAAAGTGTTTTATAGCACAAGAGATGATAGAATGTTGTAAGTTACATATAAAAACTATTTACAGTTTTTGGGACACCCGGTATCACTTATCACTCCTGTGACACTTGGTATAATTTATTGAGAAATTCATTTATCAAAAGTTAACTGTGGAGTCACTAATTTACTTTACTGCCCTTTAAAAAATGTTTTTAACTACCGCAAATTTATGTCAAAGTTCCAGTTCTCTCTTATAAGACTTATTTGAAAAAAATTATCAAAAAGTTTTAATTTTACCTTGAATGCCCATTCCTACTGTACTTAACCATTACTAACAAAAACTGTTGTATTAACACACTGTAACCTGCAACTCTCACTCTTACAGCTTCTAAGTAGTTAGGAAACGTAGGTGGACTTTTACGCCCCACTGCGACCGCTCGGTCTATTGTGGCTCACACCTTTATATTTCTCCCAATAGGATCGGACTTTTAATGAATCTGATACCAGATTGGAGAGAGTTTTATATCTCTCTTACTCGTGTCGCTACCGGACAGAGCACAATGTGTTCTGATGTGTTCTGGTGTCCCTGTCTTCCTGGAGAGTATGACGAGCAGACGATTGGTCTAGTGACGTGGGTAGCTCAGGTCCTTGTTACAGGAACCAGATGTTCTTTCTGAGGTCGCATCTCCGGCCTTCTCCTATGAAAACGGTCCTTTTCACTTTCTGTTTCAAAGCCAGGGAACCCTTTTTCCTATAAAGGCGGTTCTGTCCCCTTCTTTTGATTCAGGGCCCTTCCTAAGCCTGTTTGTTCGGGATGGATTAGTCCTTCCCGTGAAAGGCGCCGGTGATTCAGGGGCACCTTACGAAACGGGTTCACCCGTTTCGGTCGGGCACCTTTGTCTGCTTGTGACCTTGAGTGCACCTCCGAAACGGATTTATCCGTTTCGGTCAGCCACCTTTGTCACTTTTTTCCTATGTTTGGAGCTAGGGTAATAGTCCACCAGCAAAGCCCCGCATTACGTAGAGGCTAGATACTCTAAAATGTCGCCCCGTATCTCAGAGGCACGGGAGAACACCTGTTTAAGGCACAGGATGTCATTCACTCATCAGCACGGTTGCTAACATTTAGTTAAAGCCTTGTGTTCATCTTAGCTTCGGATCCAGTTTCATACGCTAGCCAAGAGACTTGCCGATTACAGCAACTCTAGCGCATTTTCCAAAAGATCCTTCTGGCCAACCGCAACGACGATGTGTGAACACAAAGGTTGGGCTTCTAAATCCACCTTATTACACACTTTATTCCTTACCTTTAAACTTAACTTAGAATGTGTCACGTTAAAATTGACAGAGAAAATCTTTTAAAATAGCTTAATTAGCTCAGAAAAATGTTCACTTTTATATGAAAATCTTTCTGCTACAAACTGTTTTATCACACATGTGTTAACCCAATTTATTCCCTAAACGGAGACGGTAATATTACATTGCCATGGAAAAAACTTTTATTTTTATATTTATGACTTAAAAAATTTTAATTTGCTAAAATCAATAATTGCGTGTTCATATCAACCAAGAAAAACTTTCCAGCTACGGGTTACCTCAACCGCCAATAACTTTCCTGTCCGCGGTCTGACCACGGACCTTACCTCCGAACCCTTCTTTTTCTTTTTTTGGGTTTATTTTATGGCGAGCGAAATTTCGAGACTTTTTGATCGCTGTGTCAACACAAGTTTACAAACCATGCGACGTAATGGCTTTCTTTGTTTGCTTAGTTATTTTTGTTGTAAAAGGAATTTTCAAAATTTTAAATATGTCTGTCACGGTGTTGTCAATATTATTTACGAATTTTTGTGATTAAAAATATATTTTTAATATTATATAAATTGTCACGGTTAGTTTTTATTCCTAGGTTTGTTTTTAATAATTTATTTTGTTTACCTTAATCAGGTCGGTTTTCTTTTTTTTTGCAGTTTATTTTTGGCAAAAAACTCCAAATTTGATTGTAATTGCTGGGTTACTTCTTTTTTCTATCATTTGGTATCCTACCTTATTTTACGTTGCTTTTACCCCTCGTAGTATTGGGTACTAAAAATTAACATTTTTTTTGGGGACATGGGTGGTAACTAAAATGCTAACGATGTTGCCAATTCAAGGCAGAAAATTTAAATTAGAAACGTGGAGGAGGGAAGGCGAAGGGCCATCGGCCATTTTTTTACCATTTGCCACTTTCACGTCATTCTTTCAAGCCGAGAACTAGGAAAATTTGCAGCGACTTTTCAAGCCATCCTTATAGGATTTGTGCTGCAAATTTCCAAAATCTTTCCCGATTTAAGTTCCCTTTTTTGGTTTTGTGAATTTTGTTGGTTTGCTTGCCTTTTTGGCTGTTTCGGAAAGAAATCTGCATTGCGGACTTGCAGTTCGACCCCCGGGGATCACGTGTTGTTAAAATCCCCTTAACATCTTGGGAATTTCTAGACTTATTCTAACTGAGATTTTCTTTAAAAGGTACATTAATAGATTTATTTGGGTTTTTTAAGTGGTTCGGGTTTTCATTATTTTTTTTATATATTACGTCATCGTTGGGCAAGTCGAATTTCAGTAAAATTTTATTAATTACCCTAATTACACCAATTTAAGGGTTTTTGTGGCCAATTTTTCGAAAATCGCAGTTTTATTGAATTATTCTTTTTTTGTTTTTTTTTGACAGTTACGTTAATTGGCTCTCTAATTAGCGTTAAAGTTTTAATAAATCGGTTAGATGGCCGTGTATAGATTTTTGTCTATTTTGTTTAATTAATTTTCGGGGTTAAATTATTCTTTTGGTAATAAATTTAAATTACTAATTTTCTTTCATATTTTTTTCTTTTGAGACTTTTCTTCAGGGTATAAATCTGGTAAAAAGGAATGTTAGCGTATTATGGCTTTTGAAAATGTTTCATGTTGCTAGACGCGTGTCTGCAAAAACATATTTTTGTCAAAAATGCATATATTTCGAGGTAATTTAGAATTTTTAATCTGTTGACAAATTTATCCCGTAATCAGAAACGCAACCCTAAATTTAATAGCACTTTGTAATTTTCACATATTTAGGGATTCGAAAAACATAATCTATCCTAAAATTGCTCTTACGAATTAGGGATGTGCGAACGATTGTCAAATGGAATCGAATAGTTATATTCAATTTGAATTTCGAATAGAATAGTTATATTCGATTCAAATTTCGAATCGAATATTCGAGCTATTCGAATAGTTTGTATCACTTGAATAGTCCGAACTATTTGATTAATTCAAAACATTCGAATGATTCAAAATATTCGAATAGTTCGAACAATTTAAATTTAGTATTTTTTTAAATAATTGATTGTTTAAGCTAATTATAAGAGTCGTAGTGGCTATAAATAATAATGCGAACAAAACGCTTCACCTTTCGATTTAAAATTACGTCGTTAATTAATAAAATAAAGTATTTATCATAAAACTCCTTTTAAAACTTATCTGCAAGTTTAATAATCAAAGAAAAAAAATATGGCAAAACTAATTTAATATATTTTAGAATGTTATAAGTATCCACCACAACAACTTTCCAATATTGTGAGTTCAATATCAATGGTTGCATTTACTGGAAATTTTAAACTACAAACCAATATTGCCCTAACATCAATTCCTTTTTTTCGAAAAAAATTCTTTGTTTTAATTATTAAAATTAAATCATTAAAAAATTCAGTTTATTCAGAAAAATTGTTTAAACTTTCAATGATTCGAACTACCCCGAATATTCGAATAATTCTTATTACACCCTATTAAAATATAAAAATATTATTTATATATATATATATTATATTTTTATTTTTTTTTTTATTTTTTTCTCTTTTGTAACGGCCTCAATATAAGCTCTTTTAAAAGAAATAAATTCCACCTTTGGCACCAAATCTTCCCCTGTTTTGGGAAAATCTTTTTTCGATTTATTATATTTCAAAATTAGTAAGCTTTGACATTCCTCTTTCATCTTTTATATTGCCTTTTGTTCCAAAAGGAATAGCTTTTTTCGATTTCAAAGGGTCAATTTTGAGCCGGGAAATTTAATTCTTACAAAGGCGGAATTTTAATTTTTGGTTGAGGGTTTTTAATGGGGCCGGGCGAAGGGGCCGGTATTAAAACCTCGGGAAACTTGAAATTTCCATTGTAAATTTATATTTTTCTGTCGTTCATATAAATTTAATAATAAACACTGTTTTAATAGAAATTGTTTTTGAAATTTTCGTAAAAATTAATCCAGCCAATTTTTTTGAATGGGTATCTCTTTTCGATTTTAATTTTTTAATTTAAAATCATTCCCTTTTAAAATGTTAATGTAAAAATTCATCCAAAACGCTGACCGCGTGTGCCTCCTTCTCCAAACAAATTAAAGGCCATCAAACTTTCGTTTTCGAATGCGCTACAAAAAGTGGGGGGATTGACGGAATGTGATGTTGGCGATTTTCAAGAACAATCCAGTCTTTATCACCACCAACCCTCTGTCTTTATTCCATGCTCAAGTTAAAATTTTCCCCGAAAAAAATCAAGATTTTCGGAGTTCAAGAAAAGTTGCTTTTTTTAAAAAGGAAAAACGATGGTTATGGGAAAAAGTAAAAAATTTTTTAAAAAGAAGAAATCTTAAAGTTTTTCTTAACGCGCCTGATCAAAGTTACTTAGCAATGAAGTAATAACCTTTATGGGAGTGGCTGGGGATGGGAAAGAAAATATACAGAATGAAGCAAAATGATGTAAAATAAAAATGACTGACTATAGTAAAAATATGGAGTCAAAAAAAAGTTAAAAAAGAAACTTTGTAACCAACGATGAAAGTCATTCCTTATATCAGATTTCTACAGGAATATTTAAGCTGAGACCAAGGAATGCTCTAGATAGGGTTTATTGTCATAACGTGTTAATCGAATTGGAAAGCACCTATTTCAAATGTACCTAAAGAAATTGCGAAGTTTTTTGAAGCTTGAAGAATCTAGATACACTGGCCATTCTTTTAAAAAGAACTCAACTACGTTCCTTGCCAATGCTTCGGATGTCGATATTTTGGATTTAAAAAAGGATGGAGGTTGGAAGTCTTCTTTTTGCGGAGGGATATATTGCTGAATCCTAAGTAATGGTGGAAATTCAAAGAAATTTTACACGAAATTCCTACCAATATTTCCTCTAATGAAGTAACGTGAAAATATGAATATTAACTAGTTAAAGGTGATAACATACTCCAACAACAAATTTAAAAACTGTTAATTCAATATTATTCCTCCAATTTTGTTTGCTTTCTCAAATTGCAAATTCAATGTTAATCTTAACCTAGTTTTTTAAAATATTTTGTCATAAATTGTTACTTTTTATAAATAAATCCTAATATTTCCCACAAGCATATTTTTTTTTTACTTTTTTGTCCGGGCTGAAAATATTATTTTTCGTAGTAGCAACCTTAAACGGGGAACACGAAGTTCTCTTTCGTTATCATTCGCTTGCTAGGACCAAAAGTTTTCATATTTATACAGTAGTAAAAAATATTTTTCACACTAATAAATAACGACCTATTAGTATAGTAACACGACTGATCACGATAGTAAACCTTCGTGTTACTTGGTTGCTATGCGTTGCTAGTTACAAAAGTAAAGCTCTCTTGGCCAGGTCTAAAAAACACGAAAACCGCAAATACACACATTATAACAATATAATATTTAAAAAACCATTTATTTATATTTACAGTGACAGTACAATTGAAACAATAAAAAAAAAAACTGGCGGAAGATTTTTAGCTTCTCTACTTTGTACTGAATTATCGTTATCCGGCAGAACCATATTATAATTTATACTCAAATTCCTGTAGGTAACTGTAACTTCTTTAAAGGAAACAATACTTTTTTATGTAGAATCTTCTTAAAAATTTTGATTTTAATGCTATATAAACCACTAATATATTACCCCGTAACGGACGAATACTTCCAATTTCCATGTCTCTTTAAATCCAAAATGTCGGCTCCTGAGGTGTCCTTTTAAAAAAAGGGCAGCATATTCGTTAAATTCTTCCAGTTTTAAAAATTTTGCTATTTCTTCAGGAACATTTAAAATAGTTTTCTTATTAATAACTTGATTAACACATTTACTTCATTCATAACGATAAAATAAGCGTCCATCTTGAGCGTTCTTAGGTTTAGGTTTAATATAATTACATAATAATCCCACCTAAGATACATAACTTTTATCATCGTTGGCACAGTTTATACTGCAACGAATCAAATTATTACCTCTCCACCTTTTTTAAGCCACATAATTCAACCAAAAACATTTTCCTCATATTCTGGGCATCTCCCTAAATTGTTAGGGACGATTTCTTTATTTATAATAACCAATTCGGTCTAGTTTTTCTTTTTTGTTACGACAGTTTTACCACAACGGGAGAGATGAACAGATTTCACCTGATTGAATCAGAAAGTGAACGTACCAGTCAGGGCTGGTCCATCTTTTTAATTTTGATCGTCAGGTCAGCTGGTGTATTAAAATTTTTGGATTTTGGAAGCGTTGTTTATTTTCGGTGATTTCAAGTGATTTGTTTAAGTGTGTTGGTTTTTTGGCCCAAATTAATTTGTGAAAAAAAAATGACTAAGTTTTTTCCAACCCCTTGTTAAAAACCATGGTTGTGTGTTATTTTGTCTGCAAAACTTAAAAAAAGCCAATCCAGCTTTAGGTTTTGGCTTTTCAAAAGATGAAACATGTGAGTAGATTTTTAATAAATTAGGTTAAAGTAGGTACCTATTGTATGATCCCCAAAAAAAAAGGCAAACATTCCTGTGAAAAAGGATGTTTTGGCAACCTCAGGCTCCAGATTAAACTTTCTTTGAGTTTTTGGATCCTGCGAAAATCTATTTTCCGCCATTTTAAAATTTTTTCCATTTTGCCAAATATTCAACAAATAAGGGAAAAATTTTAGAACTGCCTTTCAACATCCTTGTAAAAACTTCCCAAAACTTATTTTAAAAAAATTTTTAAAAAAAATTTTTCCTTTTAAAATTTTTTTAAAAGAGGTTTCCACCCAAAAAAAAAAATCACAAAAACAATATTCTTTATACTTTATTTATAAAAATTAAGGAATATAACCATAATTTGAATTCAAACAAAATAATGGCAAAAGGGAAAAGATGTGTTAATATTTTTTAAAAAAATTTTTTTTTTAAATCTAGTTCCTGAATCAGTATTCAGTCTTTAAAAAAAAGGGGTTTTATTTAAAAAATTTCTATCCCCTGGTTTTTAAAAAAAATAGGTATTTTTTTTTCTGAGGTAGTTATTTAAATAAAATTTTAAAAAAACTTCCTTTAAAAATTTGGGTTTCTTTGAAACTCTTTAAAAGGTTAAAAATTTTTTTTTTCCCCCATGTCTTGTGTGGGGAGGCCTAAAATTATATTTTATGACTTTAGTTTTTTTTTTAGCTATTTTTTGGGTGGTGATACTTTTTTTTGTGTGATAATACGGCTACCTTCACATTTTTAAATTTTTTTTCTGTAAATGTAATTTCATTCTCGGGTTGCTTATGCTGATGAGTCAAAAAAATTAATTTTTTTTTATTTTGGCACGTGAAGGTGCCCCTTTTTTTAAATTTCTTGGCCAAAAAAAATACTCGATTTTTTTTTTGGTCACTTGGCCAAAATTTTATATTTTTGTTAAATATATTTACATCAAATTTTAAACTGATTTTTCATTTATTGAAATGGCTCCCCACGAGAATAATAAATCAATTTTATATTCGTTCTATGTCCTTCAACATCAATATTCATTTCTCTTGAGAGAGCCTTTAATGGTTTTATTATAGGCGCTGAACCGGTTTTAAAAAAAATTTTCAAATACATCATTTTATGCAATTTTTTTCACCTTTAAACCTATTTAAATATCAATTTGTGTAAATAACTGATCATTCCCAATTACGTTTCCTGGGGTTATTTTTTTACCAATTTCCTCAAGTTGCTGCATATTATTCTAATTTAGGTTAAATTAATTCCAGTCCCCCCCGTCGAGCTCCGCGAGATTTAATCACAACTCTTTCCATGGGCGCGTGCGCGAAATAAGATTAAATAACTGATTCGTTGTACGGTATAAACTGTGTCGTTGGTTATAACTAAACTTCTTTTAACCTTGTTCTTAGTCTAAAGACTTTTAACTACACCTACATCGTTGTCTTTTAGTCTTTTAGTTTCATTTTATGTATCGCCTGTGTCCGGCATTCCCTAGCTACTCCCATAATTGCTATTACCTTTATTGCCAAGTAGGTATTATCAGAATCGTCAATAAAAAACTTAATAATTTCTTTTCTTTTTTTTTTATTTTTCGTTATTTCATGACATATACTGATCATAAAGTCGATGGTGATATGGCTTGCAATTTTTCTTGGTAATATTAAAGCATGACATTATCGTCAATATGGTAAACGTTCATGTTGACAAGCCAATTTATAAACCCTTTGTACGTTTGGGTGTACTTTAACTTTAATTTATCCGGTAAAGGTAAAAGCGATTTTAGCTGTTGCTTCAATACTACTTTCTTTTAACATTTTAACAGCTAAATAACTGATTTAAATTTTAACCAAAATGGATAATCTGTCAGACTTTATAATGATAGATAAGTAACACTGTAATAAAATCGTTGTTATAAATATACTGTCACAGGTAATACGAGCTTTTAACCATTATTTTAATTCAACTATAAAAAATTAAAATAAATTTAATGTGTTAAAGTAGTAAAAAAATAATACCTTACACGATGCAAAAGTCCGTTCAGCTGTTCGGAGGTTTATGAATGAACTTGGTTTCACCTTGGTTATCGAAAAACCACCTCCCAAAAGTAAACTTTTCATCTTGATTTTTTTGTTATTACGTGTTCTGTAGACCCCCAGGAACATTAATCACCACTAACATCTGCCTTGCAATAAAAAATGAAAAAATTAGGGTAGTTTTCCCACCCCCACATAATCTCCACTAGTAAAACTAATAAAAAAAATAAAATTTCACTTCGGAAATCGCCTTTCGGAGGTTTTTGGGGTCGCTTATTACGAATCTGTGGTCGAAAATCGTGTGAGGGTGGTTGCACCCCATTAAAACCACCCCTAGGAGATACAGAAATGAGAAATTTTTGAATATTTAAAATTTTACCTTAAAAATCCTCTATCGGGGTTGCTGATTACGAATTAGCGGCCAAAAATCGTGTGAGGTAGTTGGATCCCATCAAAACCACCCCTAGAAGTGACAGAAATGGAGAAATTTTAAAAATTCAAAATTTCACTTCGGAAACCGTCTTTCTGGAGTTTTCGGGGGCGCTGGTTCCGAATCCCGGTCAAAAATCATGTAAGGATGGTTGCACCCTATCAAAACCACCCCTAGGACTGACAGAAATGAAGAAATTTGAAAATTTAAAATTTCACCTCGAAATTGCTCTCGAGGGTTTTTGGAGTCGCTGATTACGAATCCGCAGTCAAAAATCGTGTGAGGGTGGTTGCACCTCATCAAAACCACCCCTAGGAGTGACAGAAATGGAAAATTTTGAATTTAATATTTCTCCATTTCTGTAACTCTTAGGGGTGGTTTTATTAAGGTGCAAAAACCCTTACTCGATTTAGTACCGCGGATTCGTAATCAGCGACCCCGAAAACCCTCGAAAGACGATTTCCGAGGTAAAATTTTGATTTTTAAAAATTTCCCATTTCTGTAATTTCCAGGGGTGGTTTAATCACCCTGACTTGATTTTTGACCGCCGATTTGTAATCGGTGACACCAAAAACCCCCGAAAGAGGATTTTTGAGGTAAAATTTTGACTTTTTAAAATTTCCCCATTTCTGTAGCCAGCGAGCCAAAAACCCTGATCCTGAGGGTCTACAGAATATGTACAAACAAAAATTTTAAAATCGGGATGTTTATCAACTTTTACACATTTTACAGTATTTTTCGGCTTATTTACTGGGCTACTAATAGTAAATTACATACCGATGAAGGAAGTGTTTCATTACTGTCGAGAGATTGATTGGTTAACCAAAAAGTAAAGCGTCGAGGTTAACTTTAATCTCTAGACATTACCACAAGTTTATTATAAAAATAGACATTTTATTTTTTCAAATGTAGTAAAAATGCCAAAATATACCATTTATTGTTTTGACACCATTCAAAAATGTGCTGAAGAGATAATATGCTTTTTCTATGGTTTAATAATAATTCAAGCATTACACCAAAATGTTTTATACATTTTGTATGTTAGTTTAAAATTAAACTTGATCTTGTCAAAATTGTACTGGGATTTCTCATTATTAGCTTCTGGTATTTACCTTTTTTAAGACATTTAGGTTGGTAAATAGTATTCATAAAACAGTATTTATCTAGGGGCTTTCATGCTCAAAAATAATATTTAAATGAACCATTTCAGATATCGAATGTTATTTGAACGCGCTCGATATTTTATGTCCCTATACATGACAACAATCATTTTCTTTGTGTCTCTCCTTTGTAAATTTTTACGGGAAAAATAAAGAATTCTAGCTTTTGTAATTTTTAACACGATGTCAGCGTCGCGTCGCTTTAAAAGCCCACTCGAATGGAATCTTTTCTGCCTCTGATCGTCAGATTTTTACTATTTTTATGTTTTAAGCACTTCTGTTTTTACCAAAACGAAACAAGATTTTGTCAAAGACCCATTTTAGTTCGGGCTGTAAGCTCGCTCTCGTTAGCAAAATTATTTGGTTTCTTTATCCGCAAGAAACCAGACACCACCGTAATTCGGAAAGAAAAAAATTTTTTTAAAAAAATTTAAATATCGGGGCCTCAGCTCCCCCTCGTCTTTGGCTCATTTCTCTTAATGTTTTTTTCTTTAGCCCCGTTACCTTTAACCTAGGTGTTTCAGGAAAATAATTTTGGTTTAAAAGGGTGTCACAAAAGTGTGACGTCACCATGGTATTTTTTTAAAAGGGAAAACTGTGTATTTTTTTTTATATTTAGGTACCTCTTGTAGTCATCTATCTTTTTTTTAAAAATTTTTTCAACATCGGTTAGTAATTTAAAAAATATATATATATATATATATATATATATATATATATATATATATATATATATATATATATATATATATATATATATATATATATATATATATATATATATATATATATATATATATATATATATATATATATATATATATATATATATTAAAAAAAATTTTTAAATTTAAAATTTAAAAAATTATTTTTTATTTTAATTTTTATATTTAATAAATTAAAAAAAAAATTTTTAAAATTTTAAATAAATTTAAATATTAAAATTATTTTAAAAATATTTTATTATTTTAATATAAAAATTAATAAAAATATATATATGAAAAAAATTTTTGACATTGGGAAATTTTTTTAAAAAAACAAAACTTATTTTGATTTTAAAAATTAAAATTTATTTTATTTTTTTAATGGGAATTAAATTAAATTTAAGAAAAAAAATTTTTTAAAATTTTAAAAAACCTAAAA
>JAHBCN010019973.1:0-15512 GCA_019359885.1 Listronotus oregonensis
TTTACGTTTTCCCCCCCGTATCACTGTATGTTTAACCCCATAGAGCATTTGTGGAACCAAGTAAAAAAAAAACCCCAAGAGCAGAAAATGTTACACTTACTTTAAGTCCCACTGTTAGAAATTTAATAAAAAATGTGATTACTAACATACCAGTTGAGAGCTAGAAAAATTCAGTACAGCACATTACAAAAATTGAGGACTCTTATATTTGTATATAAAACAACATAAATCCTATTGTAATTAATCTCAATGATGACTATGATAGTGTAACAGAATTAGATTTAGATATTTAGATTAAAAATGTAATTATGTATATATAACATAGTTATTTTTTAAAAATTTTTGCATACATTTAATTCCTTTGAATTTTTAAAAGATTTTACCACCAAAAAAAACAATAAATTATAAATCTTTATATTATTGGTGTCCGTCTAATGTTCTGTCCTTTAATACCTACTGCCCCCGCTTTTTTTATTTTTGTTGGTAAACCCCAAAATGAAGGCAAAAGCTAACACGGTATACTTTGAGACAAACTATACGCATTGAGACAGCGACCGATGTTGAATCGAAGCTGTACCCAACTGAAGCAACTTATCTGTTAATTTTGTAAACTTTGCTTTAAACAAAGATTGTTACAATGTAGTTGTTTAAAGTAAATAATTGACATCTCAGTACCAATCTTGATTTCACTGATTATTACGCTGTTTGTTAAAACGAATTCAGAAGTTACAAGAAATTAGTTAATCAATCACTGTATTAATACAGTATTACCACTGTTTGCCGGCAATACGTGTAATCATTTCTGGAAATAACGGATTTCGGTGTTTGACGCCGACATTATTATTTGTTCTACTTTCATATTGTGTAGTTTTCTTATGCAAGAAAAAATATAATGTCGTTACTTCTCTAAGTGCTTTTACCATTAAGAGGTATGTATATTGTACAGTACTATAAATAATGACGTTCCATTTCGTTGTCATTTCGCGTGCTTTGCAGATGTTGAAATTCTAGGATATCGTTTTAGTACTTAATACTAAATTAAATGGTTTTGAGTTTCATATGACAGGCATGGCTTTTTTAATGAACAATTTAAAGAAGCTGCTATCATCAATTGTGGAATGTTATTGAAGTACAGTCATTCAAAGACAACTAAACGGGGACATATTTGCGGCTTTTTACTTATTTAAAAAAATGAAATAGTCTTCTTGTGTATTTTTTTATAGAATCTAAAATAATATCTCATATAAATAAAATTAACTGTGTTTCTCCAAAACCGGAAACAAGCAAAATTTGTGCCGTCAGTCGGTCAATTCTCCAATCACCAATGTCATATACATTAGTAAAATGTCGCTTAAAAATCATGCTAATCGAAAATTTGGATTCTCGAATGTCATTTTCAACATTTTCTATGGACATTTTTGCAAGGGGGTAGGACCCATTCGAGAAATTAATATTTGTTCGTGATTGTTGTGACTAACCTCACTTTTTTTAAAAGATTGTTTTGTTGGTAACTATTGATATAAACTTTATTATATTGATTAAGTTTTATTTACCCTATCAAGCAATATACCGGGTGGTGCGTCCCGGGGAAATAGGAAATCCCATGTAAATTTTAGGGGTTAATTATTGCCCCTGTACATTTTACAGAAAAAATGTAAGATAACTATTTGAAGAGATCAATCGGACAAGCCCTCGTGGTAAGTTTTAAAAAAATTTAATAAGAGAATCTTGAATTATTTAATTAAATCTATTGCAAAATTATCAAATTTTCGGTTCAGGTAAAACCAAAAAGGCACCAGTAAAAAAAGAAACAGGCAGTCGGTATTTGAAAAAAAAATTGAATTATTCAATCGACGAAAAAGTATCCATAATTAATGGCATTATGGGGAAACAGTTTTAGGCAGTATCTGAAATGTTTTCATTTTATTTCCAAGCCCATTTCTCCATTCAACTATTAAACATTGTCAGTAAGTTCCAGTTCAAAGGTACCGTAATAAATAATTGTAAATGTTCAACTCAGGATATCGAAAATACAGCCGAAAAAAGAGAACAGAGATCTAAATATTCTACTGAGTGTGGAGAAAACAAATGGTTAGTACTAGGGTTAATACGACGGTATTGCGCACTTTAAAAAAACACAAATATCATTCGTATAAATTTGAAAATCATCAGGAGCTGCAGAAAGGAGTCCAAAAAGCGAAGAATGGCATTTTTTTTGAGATGATGAAAAGACAAATAACGATGGAACTTTTTAAGAAATTTTGTTTTTTCCGATGAGTGTACATTCATCCTCAACAATGAACCAAATTTCAGAATTATTTTAAACCAAGAAAATAAACACCTTTGTTCATACTCGGACACAATATCTCCAAAAAACAAATGTATTCGTGGGAATTATCGGACACCATATCATTGGACCCTTTTTTATGGACTATAACCTGACAGCAAAAACCTATTAATTTATTAAGAAGTTGTTGGGGAAGATCAAATGATCTCGTACTAAATGGATGGTTGCTCCGCCCATATTGCCCGTATGGTTAGAGAGAACCTGGAAAATGCTTTTAACAGCAATATTATTGGTCCACGGTACCGGATACTTTGACAAGACAGGTCACCTGATCTTTCACTAAATGACTTTTTTCTGTGGGGTCACTTAAAAAGTATCATTTATAAAAGTGTAAAATTTGAGAATCTACACAAGATACAAAACGCTATTTCGTTAGAATGTAATATAATTTCGCAATATCAACTTAGCAACGTTAGAAATGAATTTTATGATCGGTTGGGATATTGTTTAGCGGGGGGTTGTTTGAACATTTGATTAATTAATGTTTTTATGTAATTTTCTATTATTTTTAAAAAAGTTATTGTATTTTATTTCATTTTATTTTTCCACACCTAGTAAAATTTAAAATTCAGTTCTCTCTTTTTTTTAGATCTATTTTCGATCTTCTGGTTAAACATTTGATTATTTATTTCGATGGCTTTGAACTCAAATTTACTGACAATACGTTAATGGTTAAATGGACAAAAGGAGGCTTTTTTGGGAAAATAAATTGAAAATATTTCAATACTGCCATTTTTGGTTTTTGTTAAATTCTAGTATGATAAAATTATTTTTTTTAAGATCGATAGTAATAGTTGTTATTATTTAAACTTAATTGTTACATTATATAAAAAAGGGTTTATAAAAAAAAAAAAGTTAACGTGTCTTTTTTTTTTAAATGTAATGGTTGTGAAATTGATGAAACGAAAAAAAAAAAAACCCTGTATTCGGCTGTACGTCAGATTTGACAAAACAAACAAACTGTTTGCTGGTGGCTGGTATCTGTTTGGTTTTACCTGAACCGAAAATTTGGCAATTTTGCAATTACATTTAATTGAATAATTCAAGATTCGCGTAATAAAATTTTTTGAAACTTGGCAAAAGGGTTTATCAGGTTGGTCTCTTTAGAAAGGTATCTTACATTTTGTCTGTAAAATGTACCGGGGAGCCAATAATGAACCCTCTTAAAATTTGCATGGGATTTCCTATGTTCCGCTCGGCGACACACCACCCGGTATATCAAAAATGAAAAAAGTTCAAAATGTTTGTATGAAAATGAAATTTAATTTATTATGTATAATAAATGATTTACCTCCAGAAATTAAAAATTTAGCTAGTTATGCAGTTGCTGTATTAATGCCTGAAAAGTCTAAAAACGTATACGATAAAACCTATGCCAATTATGAGAAAAATGTTGAGAATATTGCGCACGAAAAGATTCTTCTGGCTTATTTTTAAGAACAATCAGTGATGAAAAAGTCTTTAAGTTTAGGGAATTATTACTTGATGTTGCAAAGCACGTTGTCAATTAAAAAAAAATGTTAACATAAGTAAGTTTAGTTATCTGATTGAGTTTTTAAAACGTAACTTCGATTCTTACAAACCTAAAAATCCATAATTTTGATTAAAGAAAATATTGCAGAGTTTTACAAGAGGCGGAGAATAAAAAATATTTGCTATTGAAAGTGTCAATGATAATAGGTATAAGTGGAGCATGCCTAAGAGAGGAGCTAAAAAACTTATGTATGAAAGATGTACACTATCAAGGACTGGTTTTAGTATTGTTATACCTAGGGCGACAAAAATGCATGTTTCATGAGAATTCTTTGTAACGCCTGGCGATGTCGAAGAAGTAAATATGGTGCAATTTGTTCGAACCTATGCATCAATGAGACCCAGCGATACCGAAAATTCTGGTTTTTGTCCTTTAAAAACAGCAAATGTACAAAGTAGCCAGTAGGTATTCATACTTTTGGAAACAAGTGCAAGACAATTACTTTTTTTTAAGTTACCTTATTCTGCTGAATACACTGGTCATTGTTTCCGAAGGTCTCCGGCTTCATTGCTGGCTGATTCCGGAGTAGATCTTTACACTGTTAAAGGCCATGGTGGCTGAAAAAGTAACACAGTTGCTGAAGGATATATAGAAAACTCACGCGAAAATAAAAACAGAATTTCGGTATCTTCTTGGAGACAAATTATCATTGGGTGATTCACTGATTAATCTCTCTGGATCAGAAACCGAAAATTTATAAATTAATAAACAGAATAATGGGACAATTTCAATGTCTATGTCTAATTTAATAAATTGCAATTATGTAGTATTTAATTTAAATCGTTAAAGTTTATTGTTATACCTAGATAATTTTTTTCATTGTAGTACTCATTCTAATAAAGGATGGCATTTTGACACTAAAAATGAAATCCATAAAAATGTCATTATGACAAGTCAGAATATAATAGTTATTAAGTATTATAAGGATAATAACGCTTGAGGTCGATGGTGTGTTTCCCGAGGGCCTTTGGCCTGAGGGATATACGTTACCGAAAGCGTTATTATCCTTAATACCCGTGGTGCCTTAAACGTTTAATGTCCGACTAAATATTCTTTATATGAGAAAAAATTGAATGAATTTTGAATGTATTAGTTTAAACCAAATCAAGTACTAGCATTTACCTGAAAAAATTGTCGAAACGTAATTGTGGTAACCATGGTTGTAAGTTATTTGTCAATAAGACAGCATATTAAAAATAATTTTGCGATTGAGGCATAAAAATGTCCAAAGTAGTGGAAAATACCCATCTCCTCCAAGATATTTTAGTGAAAGCTGCTAAAGCTGAGCATGCGCTTGTGCCAGAAAAAAATAGGCGGATTTACGAGAAAGAATATTTCCATTTTGAGGCCACTGCGTGGACCGTGTGGACGAAACCGTTTTGATGGCTTATTTTCAAGATTTGTCAGAGTCATATTCTCCAAATTCCCTTTGGACAAAGTTTTCAATGTAACGTAAAGAATTAATAGTTCATAAGAAGATAAGAAGTAATGAAAAGTTGATTTTTCTGCAACAGTTCCTAAAGCAACTTGGGAGAAATTATCAGCCTAAAAAGTCGAAGGTTCTGACTCGCGAACAAGTTATAACTTTTTTGAAAGAAGCGCCGATTGAAAAATATTTGGCAGATAAAGTTGCATTAGTGATAGGTTTATTCTGAACTTGTAGAAGAGACGAGCTTGTGAAAATGAAGTTTTCCGATGTGCGTGATATGGGTCAGCATATATTTATTGACATTCCACAAAGCAAGGAGCTTTTTGGTTATTGATGACAGTGAAATGTGCGCAACAAAGTTAATTCGGGACTATGTGTCTTTGCGACCTAAAAGTGCACCTATTGATAAGTTTTTTTTTGTGCTATCGTGATAGACGATGTACTGTGCAGCCTATAGGTAAAAATACATTTGGAAATATACTCTTTAAGATTGCTACATATTTGGGTTTACCTAATGCTAAGGCGTACACAGGTCATTGTTTAAGACGTACAGCAGCAACAATTCATTCTGATGCGGGAGGTAGTTCCGAGAGCTTAGGAGGCTGGAAGAGTTCTTCGGTAGCACGAGGGTACGTGGATGATAGTGAAAGCTCCAAATTGACTAATGCTTCCCTTGTAGTTGGGAAAAGTATTACTTCAAGTAACACAGCAACTGCGGTGGAGTATGGAAATGTTTGGGTTTGAAAATTGTACGTTTTACTTTAAAAAATAATTTTTATTTTGATTAGTATATTGTGTAAGTATGTTTATATTTTCGTAATAAATGCTCAAATGAAGATAATTTATTGTTTACTTATTGGTAAATTTGTAGGCCCTAGGCCGTTATTTTTTTAAATAACGCCCTAGGGTAATATTTCGTATTTAACTGACTTTGACATAATATTATTATTTGTCAAATAATATACCAGTTGGACATTAAATAAATAATGTATTAATAACTAAAAATAAGACATAACGGATGACATTTAATGACATACCAACATACGCATCTTAAATTTGGGACCCCCTGCATATTATGTTAAACCACTCATTTGTAACCAGAGTAAAGTTTTCCAGAAGACGTTAACCTCTGCACAAGAGACATAACAAAGTAATAATACTCTGATTTATACGACATGAGTCGAGCTTTGTTTAAGCCACTTACCTGCCTTATTATTAGGTACCATTTTGAATGAGAACAACACCTTTGTTTGTTTAACGTGGGTTTTTGCATACTAAGGTCTCATATACACTGTGTAATGTCTAGACGTAACTTTCGTGGTCGTTTGGTAAATATTTTTACTGATGGTGTGTAAATAAAGAAAAACTTCGGTGTTGGTTTACAGTTTAAAAATTTATTTTTTTTCTTTTATTGCGATCACTGAATTTGATGCATTTCTGTTTATAGACCAATTTTTAATCTCGGCTTCGTAAAAGATCCGTATGTTTTTAAATTATGTTCCAGTCGTCGGAATATGTTCTTAAATGGTCGTGCAGTGTTTCCGGATAGCGCACAAAATATAAATTTTGGGCCATTTCTTTGTTTTTTTACTTTCAATATAAACTGACCTATTACATTTTTTAAAATTTTGATACGTCTTTTTCACAAATTGATATGTGAAAATGAAATTGACGTTAAATGTTATAACAACAAGAATGTCAACATAGTTTCGTTTCTAGAATATTAGCTTTTGTTTCATAATCTCCTCTGGTTTAAAGTAATAAAGTTTAAATAAAGCGCAGAGAAAACCATTATCATCCAATATGGGTTATATTTTTGAAAAGAAAATTTTATATGGTATCTTTTTAGATTTGCATATAAAGGGTTTTCTATATAAAAAAAATGAAGTTGAGTCTGATTCCATCAAGGAAGTTTAAAGGTGTATGGAATCCCAATGCTATGGCCCATTCGATCAAAAAATGTCCAGCCCAGTATAAAAATAACTATCAGAGTTGGCCTCGCCGATTTTGCGCAATAACGAAATTCCACAAAATAATTTAATGTGTTACCTACTTACACACTGATAAATCAGTGTGTAGTTAGGCAACACATTATACTTTTATGAAAGCCGTATTAGTTTCGATTGTTTTGCTTTGTGTGATTATATTTTGTAGTTGCAGAAGTTTTTTGGATTGATAAAAACCTTCTTATTTTAGTGATTAGTGTTTATTAAATTGTGACTACAATTTTGTGTTTATTGTTTGTTACTTATAATATCGTAACAAAATGACTAGAGGTTGTATGGTTTTGTCTTGCAAATCTAAGGGTAACATACCCGGCATTTTTTGCTTTAGGTTAGTATTTCTTTTATTTAAATTAGGTGCTTCTTATGAGACGTAACGTTAGGTAACCGAATAAATAATAATATATCAATTATGAATAATAGAAAATGAAAATTTAATAGGAAATAGCAGTGAGAAAAGTAAGGCAATCTTAACTATCTTTTATATGATTTCCACAATGTTTGTGTATTTCTGTAGATTATTAAAAAGAAATAAGGTTTACATTGAGGTACTTTTATTTCATTTAATAATTTAGTACATTTTTTTAAAGGATTAAAATTATTAATTACTGGGCAGACCAGGCAAATTTTAATATATACAGGTCCCTATAATTAAATAAAAGAAAGTACAATTTTATGTTAAAGTTCCTTTTTGCTTTTTCTGTATTTGTTTAAAAGAAATTAGATTTTGGTTTCTTAAACTTACATTATCAACTTTTAAGCTCGACATACTGTAGACACATAATATTTAACGGTTACTGTTACAATGGATACCTAGGTACCAAAAGTTACTAAACATTTTTAACCTCTGTTATTCTGTCTCATGAATGTTTGTTATTAGTGAAAAGTATATGCCTAAAAAGCAGTTATAAAAATTTTCACTTTTTAATGTACAACCACAATCTTAGGATTAGATTAAACTCATTTACACTATCTTGCCCTTCTTTTATCACAAAATTGGTGATAAGCACATGAAACTATCATACAATGTTTGAAATTTATTTTTAAAAAATCGTGTTTTCATTTATTTACAAAGATTTTTGGTAAAAATACAAAACTCCCAAAAATATCGACCACTTAAATAGAAGGCTGTGGCGCCATCTATTCTTTCCATATTATATCCGATGATATAAAATCCAATATTACACAATAATTTTAAAAATTCTATGGTAGTATCGTTTAATAACCAACAATTTTGTGCAAAAAATAAAAAAAAACAGTGAATGCTTGAATTTGACATTTGATGATGTCAACTTTATAGATAGTAACAAAGAATTATGGAAGTCCAGCTCTGACCTACTATTAATTGCGCAAACTCCGCGGGGCCAATCCCCCGATGGCCGCTGCCCTGCACGCCTGGACAATTTTGTTCTACAGTATTGGGCTTCCATACACCTTTAAACTTCCTTGGATTCCATATACTTATTCTGAGAACGGCAGATTATTTAACAATCATTATAAAGAAACTTTTGTAAAAACATTTTTCTCTATCTTTTAACTTAAAAAATATAGGGTCCTTCTGAAATCAATCGTCAATTTTTTAAATCTTCTTCGTATCCCTTAAGCGAGTAAAAATTTTCAAACTTTTGAAAGTTTGACCCAAAGGAACTACATGATGCCTATATTATTTTTTTCATAACACTAACACAGAGGTTCCCAAACTTATTTTGTCTAACGCCCACTTTGAAAATCAGTTATTTTGTAGCGCCCCCTTTTTTTTTCATCTTAAAAATCTCAATAACATATTAGTCTCGCCTGGAATTTAATTAAACCTATATTCTAAACGACACTTTTCTTACCCGAGCGAGCACTTTTATTGCTACTTTACAATATTAAGAGTATCAGGGTAGCGGGCGGAGTGGCGGGAGGGCGAGCGAGTGCGATGCGTGCATGCGGCGGAACGTCATGTCTAGAGGTGGAAAGTTAGAATGTTTTTACTGAATCAATTAATTTAATTCATTCATTGAAAAGATTCGTTCGCAACCGATTCACTTTATTATGATGCCGATCGGACTCGGTCGGTTTTGATTTCCACAAGAAATGTGATCTTAAGTAAAGAAATTATTGAATTTATTTTATTTTAATATAATAATTATTATTTTAAAAAATATATTTGAAATAAAACTTTCAAAAACTATAATCAATAAAACCTACAAATGTAGCTCCAAATTAAGTATTTGTCAAAAGAATAGTTAAAGTTACAACAAAGAAAAAAAGTTCTTTTAATTGCCAAATAGGTATATAGCCAAAACTGACTCGAACCGACAATACACACTTGATAGGTCTTAGCACAAAAACGACCGATTTGCCGTCATAAAAGACCAAATTACCGAATCTTCGAGTTCGAGTCCGATTCTGACTTAGTGACCTTCATAGGCGTGCGCACAGTGGGTGCCGTGGCACCCCTACTAGTCTGAATAAAATTACTGTATTTTTTTTTTATCTTGGGACACCCACGTACTAACGTACCGTGGGTGTCTTCAGTGTGGTTAGAGGGAGATTGTTCACACGGGACTTAAATTTTTGAAGATTGGGAGGAGAAGGAAAAACTTCTGCGGGCAGCAGGTTCCATAGTCTTGACACTCTAGGAATAAAGGAACGAAGAAAGCGAGAATTTCGGGGCCTCTCTAACTGAACTGTAAAAGGATGCATAAAAGTTGCACTACGTGTTGCTCTGTTGGGAGCTGCCAGAGAAGGAATAATACTGGCCAATTCCTCTGAGCAGAAGCCGTGAAAATACCTATAGAAGAGCGACAGATCCCCTACAGCTCGACGATGGGCAAGAAGAGGAAGCCTTTCTGTGAGCGCTGGATCATTAATAAGACGAACAGCTCTTTTTTGAATGGAGTCCAGAAGACTAAGTGTTGTAGGAGACGCCATTCCCCAGACATGAGAACAATATTCCAAAGAGGGTCTGATTTGGGATACATACAGAGTGTACAGATTGGAAGAAGAGAAATATTTTCTGGCTCGAAAGAGGAATCCAATCTTTTTGAAGCTGCCGAAGCTATGGATGAAATGTGTTTGTGCCAGTTGAGGTTATTCTCAAAAGTAACGCCGACTAGATTAAACGACTCTTTGTTCTGCAGAATTTGGCCGCTCATATGTAAGGGATGAGCATTCGCAGACTTTTTTCGCGACAGCGAACATGACTGTGTTTTTGAGGCATTAAACTGAACACGATTTTTGGCGCCCCAATCCAAGATAAGTTTGAGGTCTTGTGAAAGAGATATCTGCATTGACCTGCGCTTGTTTTCAAAATCAGAATTACACGGTGGCTTAAGAAATTGAATACTAGAGTGGAGGGTACTATCGTCAGCAAAAACTATGAATGGGATTGATTGTGGAAGAGAGAAGATCGTTAATGTGTAGAAGAAACAGCGTGGGTGCCAGCACTGAGCCCTGGGGCACCCCAGCATTTATTTGGTAGAAGCTGGAGGAATGACCATCTACACTAACTGATATACGTCGATTAGAAAGGAAACTGGAAAGCCAAGAGCAAAGCTTAGGTGGAAGACCGTAAGAAGGAAGTTTGTTAAGAAGCCCATCATGCCAGACCTGATCGAAAGCTTTGGAAATTTCAAGAGCAACGATCTGGGATTCACCAAGAAACTCAAGGGACTTGTTCCAGTTGTGTGAGACAAAGGAAAGAAGATCAGCTGTGGATCTACTGTGACGGAATCCATATTGTCTATCATGTAAGATCTTATGTTTTTCCAGATACTTTAAGATTTGGGAATTAATGAATTTTTCCATTACCTTGCAAACAACTGAAAGAAGAGATATAGGTCTATAGTTAGAAGGGAGACTTTTGGATCCTTTTTTGGGGATAGGTTGCACACGTGCAGCTTTCCAACTCTCCGGGAAAATGCCCGTGTCGTAAGAGATTCGAAAGAGGCGAGTTAAGATGGGTGCAAGCTCGGGAGCACATTTTTTTAAGACGATTGCTGGTATGCCATCCAGCCCAGACGATTTTTTAGTATTAAGAGAAGAAAGAATACGCTTGATCTGTTTGACTTTAAAAATTATATCGGACATTTTATGAGAAACAGGGACAACTGTTGGAAGAGGAAGATTAATAGGAGGATCAAGCCTAGAATTGGCAGCAAATTGTTTGGCAAATAGTTCGGCTTTTCCTTTGGAGGTAGAGACAATTCCATCTTCAGAGATTAGGGGTGGAAAAGAATTTGTGCAAAAGTTCTGACTAATATTTTTGGCAAAGGACCAAAAAGCTTTACTGCCATTGGAGCAAGAGAGAACTTTATCTTTTATTCGATTGTTAAAACTGTCTGAGATGGTCTGCTTATACTGATTTCTTGCTTCGATGCTAGCCTGTCGATTTTCGGGACTGGGGTTTTGAAGAAACTTTTTGTGGGCTTGAAGTTTTAAAAGTCTGGCTTTGTCACAGGATTTAGAAAACCACGGTTTGTGATTTGAAGTTATGGGGTTCTTTTTAGTGTGCGGAATATTGGTCTTAATTCCTAGTTGAATTGTTTCGGTAATTTGTTTACATATTTAAAATATGAAAATTATTATTTGATAAGGTTTGATTTAATAATTACACGCGAATGCACCTTCTCGAAAATGAGTATGGTAAAATCAAAATTAAGATCCACAATGCGCCAAGAACGTTTAGAAAATCTCCTGGTTTCATTTGTGGAACAGAAATTAGCCGCAAATATTGATATAAGTACTGTGATAAACGAATTTAAAGAAATTTTACCTTATGAAAGAAGAATGATTTTATAATAAATAATGTATAATGTACTTGGTTTGTTATTTTTCATAAATATTTCCCAAACATTCCTAAAATTTATTCTTATTAATTTATTATTAATTAATTTTATTAAGAACAGTTATTAATATCGATATATTGTTATTCATAGTTTTATTCACTTCATTATTATTATTATTATTATTATTCGGCCCCCACACCAGTTTTCCCCCTGCGCACCCCTATGGTGACCTTTTTGAAGAAACAATCAAAACTAGGTTCGTTATTCATGCAGAGCGATCGAGCGGGGCCCAAAAAACGTTTCGAATCAGGGAATTAATTTATTTGAATCAGTGCATATTCGTTTTTAAACGTGTTCCAACGACACACCTTTAGTCACTATCGCTATTGTGGCCCGTGATATAAAAAACCCAAGAGGACTAAAATACGGGATTGACAAAAAATCGTCAATTTTTTGCCCCAAAAGTAATTTATTTTTAAAAACCTTCAAGTTTAATTTTTTTATTTTGCTTAAAGACACGAATATCTTTCAGTGTTTGATACCTATTACTAAATATCTTAAGATGAAAATATTAAATATTTAATATGTTTTTAATTTATACTAATAAATGGATGTTGTGTAGTGTAGGATTTTAATTTAAGTGAATTCTAAAATATGAAGTAGCTGAAGTTACAAATCACCCATCGCCCCCAAATCACATCAGCGCCCCCAATTTTTTCTGAGTCCCTTACCGCCCCCCTCTAGGCCTCCAGCGCCCACAAGGGGGCGTTATCGCCCACTTTGAGAAAGACTGCACTAACAGTTACACTAAACACTAAAAGTGTCGAAAAAGAACACCCTGTACGATATATGTTTTCATTTTATTTTTATATTCAGTATAAATAAATAACATGAATATATACTCATATATACAGGGTGTCCCAAAAGTAAAGGGGCATAGAGCAACAGCAGATTCCTTAGGTCAAAAAATGCTATTTAAGTAAACTTGCCCTATTCCAAACTTGATAATAACAAAGGTACAGGGTTATTCATTTTAAAGTAAACAGGGCTTTATTTTTGAACTTCCATGTACTTTTTTAAAAACGAAGATTGCCATTTCGTGTATTTTTGCCGCAGAATTCAATAATCTAATCAGAAAAACATTTGAAACAAAAACAAAAGAGTTACAGCACAAGTGACATGTTTTTTAAATGGAATACCCCGTATATTTTTATATCAATAGATAGAGATTTTCACGAGAAATTCGGTGATATAGGGGTTGTTGGGTTTATTTCCTGTGGTTCTGCTGCAATTGTCTAAAAACTGCCTTATACTATAAGGATAGTTTCGCCTGAAAAAAACTGGCAGCCACAGGTCATAGGTGCTTATTTGTCAAAATCAAGAATGTTAGAAATACGTTTATTACTTTTTGGAGGCTTTATTTTTATAAATGTGGAGAAAACGCCAGGGAAACACAACAAAGATATGTTGCAAATTTCCACCGAAATATATCGGAAAAAACGAGTTTAAAACTGAAGGTCTTATTCGAAGAAACAAAATCGTTACATATTAGAAAAAGGACTACAATGAAAAAAAGGAACCGGGATCGAGCTATTCTAAATTATTTTACTTTGTATCCCATGACGTCAATTACTGACGCAGTTAGAGACTAGGTAGAGGTATGGCCCTGCAAGAAAAAGGGTAACCTATGCGACGCGACGGTTCAGAGAACACTAAAATATTTTAAGTATCTTTTAAATGAAGATAACGATCCTACCCTTTTTTCAAACGATTCTTTGGACGGATGCAGCCACGTTCACTACATCGGGAATGTTTAACCGACGCAATACGCACAGCTGAGATTAAACACCAAGGGAGGTCTTCTCTTCATATCTGGTGTGTTGTCAGGCCAATATTCTATGAGGGATCCTTAACTGGAGAAAGATATCTCAATCTTTTTGAAAACGATATTAAGGAAATTTTAGAAGAATTGCCACTTGAAACATCGCAAGATAATTTGAAACAAGACGGAAAGGGGGCCCGTGTTCGTCAATTTGGTTTTTCAACGTCGATACTGTGGATTGGAGTTATGGCACTATTAGATGGCTACCAATTCCCATATTCAATTTTGGACATTTTCTATGGGGCAGAAAATTTCGTTTCCAAAATGGGAAACAAAACGGAAGAAATGAAAAAAAAATTTAAATAAATTTCTCTTAAAAAACTTTAAAAAATTGAATTATAAAAGTAACGGGTTTATTCATTTTAAAATACCCTTGAACTTTTTTTTTGTTTAATTTTTTTTTAAAAAAGTTTTTATTTCTCCCAAAATAAATTTCCCTTCTTCGTTTTTAAAAAATTAAAAAAAATAAATTTTTTTTAAAATTCTTGACAGGGTGTAAACTTTTTTTTTTGTTTTCGTTTTTTTTTTCAATAAATGACATAGCGGTAAATTTTGGGAGTTTTTTGGGGTCTTTAAACGGAAATTAAATTTGTTCATGTTTTTGGGAAAAACCCAGCTACGACCTACCCCATTTTCAGATGACATAACTTAGTATATTAACCTATTTATTAAACAATATTACTATAATTCCCTTTCATAAAAAAATGTATACCTTTTTAAGTCTCTGGGGCAACTTTTTTGAGATTAACCCCTTTAAAGTACCCCCAACTTTGTATGGAAAAGGGGTTTCCCGGGCCCCAATTTTTTTAAACTTTCAAAATTTTTTTTAAAAAAAAGAGTTGCTGTGCTTTTGCTTATATGACAATCTCAATTATATTCTGTTTTTGCCTAAAATAAATGACGTGACATTACCAATCTAAATGGTGTGTATAAAGTATGTTTTTTTTTGTATGTTGAGCCTTCCGCAAACCACGAGCCGCCGCTGCTTCAATTATTCAATTTGTTTCAATTTGTTTTTTAATTTCGGCATTCTTGGCACATTGTTTGGTTTTAAACAACCTTTTAAAATATTTTAGTTTTAAACACTTTGTACCGTAACTAGAATGGTTTTTATGGGGAAAAAACCCCTCCGCGGTTAGCCCCAAAAGGTACTAATCGACGTTAAAAAGCAAAAAATGTTTTTGTTGTGCTCAGGCTTAAAAATTGGATTTTGAATAAGTTATTATGTAAAACCGTTTTTGACACCTGTTTTTAATGGCTTATGCCCATTAACTTAAAATAAGCGTGGCGGATCGATATTTGTTTTTTTGATTACACTGTTCTAATGTGTTATTTTATAATTTTTATCCATGTAACCCTTACACTGACCTGTGTTATCAAGTACTCGGGGCATCGCAACATTTTTGGCCTTTTCTATAAACCTACTTGGCTGTTTTTGATCTTAAAAAAATGTCTAAAGCGTTTTTATTTGGAAAAAAAAAATTGGGTGAATTATAAAAAAAACAAGGGGGTATATTTTTTTAAAATAAAATGGGAAAAAAA
>JAHBCN010019974.1:0-15450 GCA_019359885.1 Listronotus oregonensis
GTTTTTTTTCTAAAACTTCCCCTTATAACTTTAAGTTTCTATTACCTCGGGGAAGTCCCCCATATTTTTTGAATCAGTGGTGCCTGATTTGGTCGGTAAGTCAGTCAGTCAAAATGGGCGATTTTAAAATACTTGAGGGTTTTAAGGGTAGCTAATCACGAACGGGGGCGACAGACTTCTAAAATTCAAAATGGCGGACCAGATTTTAAAAATTTTCCCGCCGTTTTAATTTAAAAAATTGCAAAAATTTTGTGCCCCCTTAAAACCCCTCAAAGAGTTTTGAAATGGTGTGCCATATTGAATCCGCCATCTTGAATTTTGAAATCGACCAAACCCCTAAAACACCCGTATACCAAATTGGGCGAAAATGGTTGTTTTAAAAAAAAATTTTTTTAATTTAAAAAAGTTCTACATTATAATTCTGAGGGTGGATTTCTTTTTTTTTTTATGGTCTTTTTCAAATAAATGTACGTTTGGAAAATAAAAAAAAATTTTTCTATTTTGCGGGTTTTTTTCTCTTGTATTTTGTGTTTTGACCTGTTACTATGGTTAGAAAAAAATTGTGAGCGGTAAAATTTAAAATAATCTTGGTCCCGATATTTTTTTTTTTTTTTTGTAGAGTAGTGAAAAATTTTCCCGTAAAATATTTAAGATTTAAAGATAAAGTATGCAATTTATTTGAAATAAAAGGGAAAAAATAAAGCAATTAAACAAAGTTTTGCCAATGATTTAAAATTTTTGCTTAAGCCTACTTAAAACACATATGCAGCTAAGGAGCGATTAAAATTAAATATGTTTATTTACTTTAATAATATTAAACTCAGCAATTTTATATCTGAGAACTATTTAAAATTTTTTAATTTTAAATTTTTAAATTTATTATTGGATTGTCATTTGTAGGGAAAATGCTATGATAATGTTTTCAATATTAAAAGTTACTAACGGATGTCCTTATTTAAAATTCTTGAAAAATTTTTTTGAATGTATATTTATTGTACGTCAAGGTTATTGTACCAACAATATTAAAATTTTTTAATATGGTGTTTTTAGAAAAATACTAAAAAGTCTGATTAATTTGATATAAAAAGGAAAATTGAAAAAACTTACTTAGTAGTCTAAAGGAATTGGGCATGAGTACCCTATTCCCTTTTTTTTTTTTATACGATCCCTTTAAATTCCCCCTGATAAAAAAAAACATATTGCCATGGGGTGCCCCATATTGTTTAAACCCAAATGGTTTAAAAAAATTTAAAAATTTTATTTTTCAACCGGGCAAAATTTTTTAAAATTTTCTATTAAAATACAAATAAAAAAGGGTTTTTTGGGTTAAAAATTTTGACCCACAAAAATATATAAAAAATAAATAAAATATAAAAAATATTTTTATTCCTTATAAATAGGTAATTTTTTTTTAAATTGTTTATATCAATTTTTTATTGTTTATTGGCGCGCTAAATATCATTTTTACCTTTTCCTAATATCGCCCTCTCTCTGTCATACGCGATATCGGCATCCTGTGTCCTAAATTATTATTATCATTTATCTTAAAAACTATTAATTTATCAAAATTGTTAAACAGAGCAATGTTATTAATAATTTAATTATCTACAATTTTTTTTTTTTCTGAAATCAATTTTAAAAAAAATTTATAAGAGCTTTTTTTTACTTGTAAGGGGGTAATAAACAACAAAAACAGGTATAATAATGAAATTTTTCAAATCTCAATTAAAATATTATTCTATTTATAAGGAATAAAAAAAAAATATTTTTTTTTTTTATATATATTTTTCATGGGTCAAAAATACCCAAATTTGAGATTTTCGAACCTTTAAAAAAGTATATCTCCCAAAAAAATTAACTTTATCGTGAAAAGTCGTAGGACTTTTTTTTTTTTTTTTAATAAAGAATATAAAAAATTTTTCCGGTTGAAAAATTTAAAATTTCCCTTTCAATTGTTTAAACCATTTCAGTTTAAACAATATGGCACCAGGTGCCCCCCCGGCAACATGCATTTTTATCATCATAGGGCAATTTAAAGAGGATCGTATAAAAAATTGAGGTGGAAAACGGTACTCATGGGCCCATTTCCTCTAGGAACTTTTTTTTTAGCCCGACATTTTTGGGCTAGAAAATTTAAAAAATATTTTTTTTCAAAAGGTTAAGGGGAAAAAGTACTGCAACTTTTTTAAAAATTTTAAAACCCTGAAGCTGTGATAACATTTGGGTGTTTTTTTGTACGCGGAACTGAACAGTGATATCGGGCCTTTGCCGATTTCCCCGTTTTGCGCTTCTACTAATCTTTTTGTTATTTTAAATGGAGTCGACTATAGCGACATTTGCTAGTTAATAATATTTAAAAAACACCAAAATAGTCTATCTTATGGTTTCATTTAGCCGCTAGAAAGCATCAGAAATTTTTAAAAAAAATTTTTTCTTACATTTCTTAAAAAACTGATCATTGACTTTAATGTTGATCAGGGGTTAGAAAAAAGTACTGCAACTTTTAAATATTTTAAAACCGCTGAAGCTGTGATAACATCTGGTTGTTTTTTGTACGGGGAACTGAACAGTAATATGGCCCTGTTGCCAGATTTCCCGTTTTGCGCTACTACTAATGGAATGGAATGGGTCGACTATCCCCCTAAAAAAGCGTTTGTCGTTTTTCAAAGGTACTGTGATGGCCCATAATTCGCGTTTTTAATTGACTTTTCTATCACCATTCGTTGGCCCGATTTAAATCCTCAGTTAATGGTTCGACAGAAAAGACATAAGATATATCCACAGTGGCCTATTAATTTAACTGGGTTCAAATCCAACGTTATTAATTAACATTGGCCCACTGCATTTTTTTGTTACTCAGCGTACGTTACATCGTGTTTGTTCTCTTTTTTTACCCTTTGCCTAAACCGACAACTAAAATGAAGCGTCCATCATAACCTAACTTTTTTTGAAACTTGGTAATTTTTTGGATGATTAGGGATGACGTGATCGGAAAGTTTGTACCGTTTTCGGCAGTTTTTTTGTTTTTTTTTTGGGGTTTTGGAAATAAAAGTAATTAAGGTGATATTTTTTAGTTTTTTGAATCTTTGTTATTATTATATTTCTATTATTATTGGCTGTTATGTTAATTCTGACTTTTTTTTCGTATTTTTTTAGTAAGACTATCTTATGACATTTTTAAAATTTATCTCAAAACCCCATTGTTTTAAGTGCCTCGTTTGTCTTGTGCTCAGGCAATATATTATAGTTTTTTATGTATTTATATTTTTTTAATAAAGTAAATTTTTACATTTTTATATCCATTTGGTTGTCCAGTGGTGTTCCAACAGTAAGCCTAAAATGAAACACGGTAAATATTAGTTACTATTAGCTAATATCCCAATGATTTTCCAACAGTGGCCCTAAATGAAACATCGGTAAATATTAGTTACTATATCGTTAACACCCCAATGGTTTTTCAACAGTGGGCCTCCATAAATATATCATATGGCCAATATGTAGAAGTATTGGCAAACTGACTGATAAGTGTCGATGGGCCGGTGTGCCAAACGCAATAAGGGCCGATGTTGGCACCAACATATATTGTGTCAATGGGCAGTTGAATAATTAAATGAAACAGTATATTGGGCCATTGATTTTCCATTATTCAATGTTTATAAAGGCACATTGCTAGATTTAATATTTAGAAAAACACCAAAATAGTCTCTCTTATGGTTTCATTTAGCCGCTAGAGAGCATCAAGAAATTTTAAAAAAATATTGGTTTTCTTACATTTCTTAAAAACGTGATCATTAACTTTAATCTTGATACGGGGTTAGTAAAGTACTGCAACTTTTAAATATTTTTAAAACCGCTGAAGCTGTGATAACATCTGGGGGTTTTTGTGTACGGCACTGCTGTCAGATTTCATACATAGTTTTGCGCTACAGCTAATCTTTTTGTTACCTTAAATAAAATGTTCTATTTTTTTATTGCTTTTATTTGGGCGTGCCAAATTTATTATACTCTATTTGTTTAAAAGGCGAAGTAATAAACCATTTAAAATTATGCAAATAATTCTCACCCCATAGTACGAGTCTTCGGTACCGGACAGAGTAATTTATGGAAAAAGGGCGGAAAAAGAATATTCCCGCAGGTAGTATTATAAAGTTCTTGAACCCGTACTAAAATTTAGGAGAAATGCAATGGAAGTACGACCGTCCTCAACGCTTAAGTTAAAGGTTTCATCATAGATGATATATTTAACCATTCTTAATTTTAATCTTCTCCTTTAAACTTAAAGTCGTAATTTTTGACGTTTGGGGAAGCCGTCTGTATTATTATACTAATTATATCACGTGAAAAAAATATACTACTCTGTCAGTATTCTTAACCACTACAGGAATCCACTCGAAAAGAATTATGGAGGCAAGGTAAAAAGTGAAAGTATAATGTACCTACCTGCCTAAAAAATTCAGAAATGTCTAAATATTTTTAAAACCGCTAAAGTTGCAATTAAAAAAAATGTTAACCGGGGGTTTTTGGGTAAGTAAAATTAAAAAATAATATCCCGGCAGTGTTGTCACATTTTTTCAGTTTTTGCGCTACAAGTAATAATTTTGTTATCTTAAGCGAAATGTCTTATTACATTTAATTGGGCGTACCAAATATATTAGGATCTTAAATTTGTTATATTATATCTCTACAAATGACAACATTGCATTATTAGTAAAGGTACCGCTAAAATAGCATTAAAATCAATAAATATGCGTTCATTAAATTAGGTATCTTTTAGGCATACGCAATTGAACAATAATATCGACACCGACGCCAGATTTTCAAGTCACATTGTGAGCTGAGCAAATTCTACAACTCTTTATCAGTTAGAACAATAATATTATAAATAAATATTTGTTCGAGAGCTTTAATTTTTTGTGCAGAACAACCTTAAAGTAAGACAGTAAATATATGTCAAGGACTCAGGCTAGTACTGATTTAAAGTTTCTTCTTGAAATTCATCAATTCCCAAAATAATTTTCTCGCTTTTTCTCAGGTAAGTTTTGGCGCACAGATAATGAGTATATTACAGGTTTCATTCGATTTCCCCTATCATAACTTAGCTCTCGTTTGACATAAAGGTATAAGATTTGGTATGTAAATTCACATAGGTATTCTTATCAACTGTAAAGAAAATGAGAATAAGTGGTCTCTGGTGTTCGATGACCCAAAAACGCCATTTACTACCGACCCACCAACCTCATAGACTCATCAAGATTATGGGGTGCTTCCCGAGGGTAAAAACTTGAAATTTGTTAGAATTAGGTTTAGGACATAACTAAAGGAAAAATAAAAACTGCATTTTACTCGGAACGCAATGAAACAGTGACGACATTATCGTATATTTGGGGAGGTATTTTAGAAGTTGGCAATCTGATTAAACCTTAGTTTCTGAGTTTATAGCAAGAAGTTTAAAGGTGTATGGAAGCCCAATACTGTAGAACAAAATTGTCCAGGCGTGCAGGGCAGCGGGAATCGAGGATTGGCCCCGCGGAGTTTGCGCAATGAATAGTAGGTCAGAGCCGGACTTCCATAATTCTTTGTTACTATCTATAAAGTTGACATCAAATGTCAAATTCAAGCATTTACTGTTTTTTTTTATTTTTTTACTGGTGTTGGTTATTAAACGATACTACCATAGAATGTTAAATTATTGTGTAATATTGGATTTGATATCATCTGATATATAATATGGTCGATATATTTGAGAGTTTTGTATTTTACCAAACATCTTTGTAAATAAATAAATACGATTTTTCAAATAAATTTCAAACATTGTATGAGTAGTTTTATGTACTTATCACCAATTTTGTGATAAAGAAAGGGCAAGATAGTGTAAATGAGTTTAATCTAATCCTAAGATTGTGGTTGTACATTAAAAAGTGAAAATTTTATAACTGCTTTAGGGATATACTTTTCACTAATAACAAACATTCATGAGACAGAATAACAGTGGTACCTAGGTATCCATTGTAGCAGTAACCGTTAAATATTATGTGTCTACAGTATGTTGAGCTTAAAGTTGATAATGTAAGTTTAAGAAACCAAAAATCAATTTCTTTTTAAACAAATACAGGAAAAGCAAAAGGAACTTTAACATAAAATTGTACTTTCTTTTATTCAATTAGAGGGACCTGTATATATTAAAATTTGCCTGGTCTGCCCAGTAATTAATAATTTTGATCCTTTAAAAGAATGTAATAAATTATTAAATGAAATAAAAGTACCTAAATGTAAACCTTATTTATTTTTAATAATCCACAGAAATACACAAACATTGTGGAAATCATCTAAAAGATAGTTAAGATTGCCTTTTACTGTTCTCACTGCTATGAAATTTTTATTATCTATAATTCATATTTGATATATTAGTATTTATTCGGTTAGAGATCGAACGATGGCAAACTGATATAAGACCGTGACGTATCGGTGTTGTTCTAACAGCGTTCGATCTCTACCTAACGTTACGTCTCATAAGAAGCACCTAATTTAAATATAAGAAATACTTACCTAAAGTAAAAAATGCCGGGTATAGATTTGCAAGACAAAACCATACATCAGTCAGTCATTTTGTTACAATATTATAAGTAACAAATAATAAACACAAAATTATAGTCACAATTTAATAAACACTAATCACTAAAATAAGAAGGTTTTTATTAATCCAAAAAAACTTCTGCAACCACAAATATAATCACACAAAGCAAAACAATCGAAACTAATACGGCTCTCATAAAAGTATAATGTGTTGCTAACTACACACTGATTTATCAGTGTGTAAGTAAGCTTAACACATTAAACAAACTCGTGCAATTTCGTTATTGCGCAAAATCGGCAGGGCCAACTCTGACAGTTATTTTCATACTGGGCTGGACATTTTTTGATCAGATGGGCCATAGCATTAGGCTTTCATACACCTTTAAACTTCCTTGGTTTTTATAGTTGTCTTAGAGTTTATTCTCATTCATTTTATATCATATCATATCATACATATCAACAAAAAATTTGCCAAGTAAATAAGAACTTGATCTAATATTAGATCTTAGTACTTTAAGACGCCGATATTTTTGGATGGGAATTTGGCTTTTGTTTTACGTATATCTTTGCTATAATTACACTGAATAGAAACAAGTGTTTCCTGAGATTATCTTTTATTTTTAAATATTCGTAAAACTAAAGTTTATTTCTTTATTGTGTCTTTAGTAAGTAGTCACAATGCTCTTTTACCGCAAAAAATATTGTCAGGTTTACACAAAAATGCTTGTGAAAGTAAAAAAGCAACACCTTTGTCCTCATCTTTACGACACCATAAGTGTAATGTTCGATAAATTGTTTTTATTTGACAACCAGTGTAGGTTTTCATCTTCAGCAGGAGTAGTAAAAATCAATAAAATTATTATGGTTTTTCATTTGCATTTACTAAACTTACCTAGCCTTTGGAACATTAAATTTAATGGCAAATATAAACTATAAAACTATAATATTATACAGGGAAAATATATAACAAAATATTAGACTATCAAATACATACCATACGGTGTGTCCCAAATTTATATAGCATCTGTTAAAAAAAAAGGAGATTTTAGACAATTGTATTGGTAAATTAATGACACTTGCGGCGTGGTTTCAGCCTTTTAGATCTTTGGGATGTTTCAAAACATTCATAATATAGATAATATATTGGTATTTTTATTTCTAAAAATTGAAAAACATTTTTAAGATATTTTCCAAAAGAATCTAACTACCAAGTCAGCTAATAAAAAGGAAATTTCGGTTCCGTTTTCTCATTGACTTTGTATTTATAGTTGTTTAGGTTTAAAAGGCAACTAATTTTTCTGTTTCAGTAATGCAGTATATTTGAGCAACAAGGTTATAATAAGACAAAAAACAATTAAGATAATGACATGTTGCACTTTTCTCGCATTTTTGATCCCACAGTGTATACACAATGGAAACACTGTGGATACATGAGTAAACACACCGTGGAAACATCGTGGATATGTTTCGTTTTTTCACAGTGTTTCCACAGTGTATATATATTGTAAAACCATAAACTGGAATTCTAATTTATTCTCTTTTTTTGTATCCATAGTGGATTCAAAGTTTAAAAACCGTTGATTTATTGTGTAATCACGGTGAATAGTTACTGTGTATTTATCGTGGATTTGCTATGTAAGCGCCGTAGGTTCAGCGAGAAATCACTGTGGAAAGACGGTGTGCTTATGGAACATCTCCACTATGAAAACATCGTGGAACCTGTGTGGTTCAGTGTTTCCATGAACACAGCGCTTCCACAGTGTTTCCACCGTAAGCTCAAAGAGGCGAGGGTTATGTTTTTTGAGTTATTTAAGAGTTTTAAAAAAGATTATTTAAGGGGAGTAATACTTTATTGTAAATAAAAAAATAATTTATTAACCAATATTTTGACGTTTGTAAAAAGGGGCCAAGTTTGCATAATTTTTTAAATTTCAACTGAGAATAAGGGGTTCATTTAAGAAATTTTTATTTTAAATAACTGTCATATAGGTTGATTCTTTTAGTTGTCAATTAAATGCAAACCCAAAGAGATTTTTTTCCTTATCCCCAGTCTGTGGAAATTTTTCATGACTTTAAATTGTAACCGGTTGAAGGTGTTAGAAGTTGTAGAGGGAATTACCTGAATAGAGTATATAATTTTAGACTGAAAAAAATTTGCAGGGGGTGGAGGGTTTTTTAGGTATTAAAAAAACTATAATTTAGTCTAAAAATTTATTTGGTCAATTTGTTTATGAAAAAAAGACAAAAACTTTAAAAAAAGAATTTTTTTTAAAATTCATAATTATTGCAAAAAAAATTTTTTTATCCATTTTAATCATTGCAAAATCGGGTTTTTAATTCTAAAATTTAAAAAAGAGGCTCTAAAGCCTGATTAGATAATTTGTTGCTAAGATAATTGAATTTTAAGATTTTAGAGCCCTATTTTATTAGGCATATCTTTTGTTTATAAATATTTTAAGTTTACAAACGTCTTTTGCTTTTTTTAGACTTATATTTTACTAATTTGGGTCAAATAAAAAAAAATAATATTCAGTCTTTTGTTTTGAGCCTTAAAAAATATCTTTTGTTAATAAACAATTTGAGCCCGGGCGCCCCCGATTTCTTAAATTTTATCCCAGAAATAATAAAAACATTCCCAAAAAAAATATTTAAAAAAAAAGTCTCAGACAGTAGGGAAACCAAGTTAAAATTTTATATATATATATATATATATATATATATATATATATATATATATATATATATATATATATATATATAATATAATATATATATATATATATATATATATATATATATATATATATATATATATATATATATATATATATATATATATATATATATAAAAAAAAAAAAAAAGGGTACAGTTTCGAGGCAATGGGATCTCGGCAAGTAAGAAAAAAGGTGGGTTTAAAATTTAGGAAAGGCGTTTTTAGGTCCCAAAAAACCCCCGGGGAAAAAAATTCGAGTATTTGATACCCGGGAAAAAACCAAAATTTTTGGGAATTTCGTTTTTTTTTTTTTTGACGTTATTAAAGAAGAAAAAAAAACCCCTGGCCCCTTTTTTTTTCTAAAAAAAACGGAGAGATTTCCCCGACGTTTCGTTTGTTAAAATCATAATTTAATTTTTTTTAAAAACGAACCGGGTTTTTTATTTAATTTTTTTAACCCCCTTTTTATCCCAATTATAAAAAAGTATAAACTTAATATTTATTTAACAAATATGGAAGCCCCTAAAAATTATGTTCGTTCCCTTTTAAAATCATTTTTCTTATGGAAAATATGTTTATTTAACAGAAAAAATTTTAAGGTTAACATCATTGTAATTGGGATTAAAACTGTAAAAAAATGCAATAAAAAATTTGGGCCGTATTTAAAAAAAAAAGTTGATGGGTTTAAAAAAAAACGAAACGTCTACGGAAAATTTCAAAGCTTTTTTAAAACCCAAAAAAAGGGGCCCATAAAAAGTGTTTTTTTTTCCATATCTCTTTAAATAACGTCAAAAAAATAAAACGAAATCAAAAAAATTTCTTTTTTTTCCCGGATATCCCCGGAAGTACTAAATTTTTAAAAACCCGGGCCTTTGTTAGGCATTAAATGGAATTTTGCCTTTTTAAACCGACTCTATCTTTGGTTTCGAATCTGGCTTTTAAAATTTTTTTTTTTTTTTTTTATATATATATATATATATATATATATATATATATATATATATATATATAAAATTATTTTAAAAAAAAAAAAAAAAAAATTTTTTTTTTTTTTTTTTTGTAAATAGGTGTTTCTTTGGGCCAGATTTATATATAAATTTTGGTAAAATTTTAGTTTTTGTGTTTTTTAAATATCATGGACTATGTTTTAATTTAAAGTTTATATTTTTCCAAAAAAGGAAGTGTTGATAATTTATCAAAAACCCCCTTTTTTAAAAAATGACCCAAAAATTGCGATTTTAAAAAAAAATGCTTAACCTTGTTTTTAAAATTTAAATAGTTTAAGAAATAAAAGTTTCATAGCCTATTAAAAAAAAAATCCCCGATTTATTTTTTATAAATGCGTACAATTATGTCTTAAGGTGCATTTATACGCTACACCTTAGGGGTCGGGAAAAAGGGACGCGGAGACGGTGGGGGAGACTAACAAACCCCCCTACCAAAATTTTTCGTATAGCCGCTTTAAAAAATATTATTTTTTTTGGGTTCTTCAAATTGGGGACGAGGGAGGTTGTTTCCGTCAAGCCAAAGGAGATAAGTTTTTGGGAAATATTTTTTACTTAAATGATATAAATTATACAATTTTAAAAGGGAAGGAAAAATTTTGCCTTGCTGTAACGGATTTTGAAAAAAGAGTAATTAAGAAAAAAAAGTATCAAACCCAACCGATTTTAGGGGACTTTCACTCAAGGGAAAAAATAAAACAAACCCAAAATTTAAAAAAAATTTACACAGAAGCCAGATTTAAGTGTTGACTTTCATATAGTTTTTTAAAATTATCGATAACTTATTTTAAAAAAAACCCCCCAACCCCCCAATTGGATCCAATTTTTTGAGGCGCGAATGGACTTTAAATAAAAAAAATTACAAAATAACCCAAAAAGTTTTATAGCAAATTTAATAATTGTTTATCTTTTATTTTTGTATTTTTTTTCTTGAATATGTTTAAAATTGTCACCGAAAAGTTGATAAGTTTTTTTTTAAAATTTTTAAACAGTTTCTTTTTTTGTTTTTCTGCAAGTTTGAAGAGTTAATCGATAATTTTTTTAAAGTTTGTAGCACATTTAATAAAATAAAGGAGGTTCTGTCAGTTTTATAATCAATATTATTTTTTATGCATCCCTTAATAGTCTATCTGGAAAAAGCTTTAAACTTTACAGGTGCACTCAAAAATGCAATGAAAAAAAAAATGTATTTATATTATTAATTTTCAAAATTTTAAACAAACATTGGAATCATATATTTTGTAAAAATAATAGCTTGTAAAAAAGGGTCCGGAAAATTCTTCATTAAATTAATGTTTGTCTCTGGCTTCTAAATGCCACTATAAAGACTGATGATAACATGTTTTTATATTATAAAAACCGCCTTGGAAAAAAAAATATTAAATAGAACAATGCCCTGTAAGTTAAAAACACGTATTTCCATACATGTTTAGTTCAAGATTGAAATTTTTAAAATATTATTCAATTTTTGTTTTATAAATAAAATTTGGTAATGCATTCAGATGCATGCATGATTTTAAGATGGTAATGACCAAGAAACCAACAGGGTGATACAAGACTAGTTTGCCATATTGCCGTATATTTTGGGTAATTTATTTAGTTCTATTTTTCTTGATATGATAAATTTCTTTTCGGGGTAATATCCCTAGTGCTTTTAAATTTTTTCCGGGAAAATTTCGAAAAAAAAAAGTTTCTAAAATTTGTTTTAAAAAATAGCATGAGCGAGGGGGTTTTTAAAAACCGGGGAGACGAGGATTTTCCACTTTCGCGAATGCTATTTTTTAAAAACAGTTTCTTAGGAACGGGGTTTTCCTTTTACAGGAAAATTAGATGGACGGGGGAATTTGGTAAGATTATTTCCTGAGTTAAATAAACATTTTATTTTAATAAAAATTTTTTTTTATTAAAACAATAAGAACAATAATTAATAAGAACAATATAACTTTCAACTGGGAAAGGTAATTACTTCAAACTTTTTAAATTACAATTAATAAAAAAATTACAATTATTGTAGGTTACAGGAGTATTTTTAGCCATATCGGTTAAATTTTTTTTCATTATGTTTATAGGTGCACTATTCTCTATGTTGCTGTGAGGAGTGTAAAAACGGATGGTGTTGGCTCGAAGAAGTGTCTTTTTCTGTCTTTTCGGAATTTCGAAGCTTGTAGATGGTACATTATTTTGGACGGTTCTTAAGGCAGTGATATATTTGAATGATGTTGACTTCCATTTGTAAATACGGTTGAAGACGTGCTTTAGAATGCCCTGTGATTTTGATGGTTGCGTCGCCTACCCGGCTTTTTCCCAGATTAGAACAAGTTGATCGCGTAGAATGGTTAGATATTTTAACTTCGTCGTTTTCATACCTGTTTTTTGGGCTGCGTCTTTTGTCCATGTTGACAGTTCATTTCTTCCAACAGGAATGTTTTTAAACCACCCAGGCCGTTTGGGATTGCCATGCTGATCAAAAACAATCTATTGTTGTCTTTTTTGACTTTCGTTTGTTTAACAGGGGTTTGTAAAACTACCGGACAAAACTCAGGGTTTTTTTAATTAGAACAAACCCCTGTTTCCCCAGATTTTTCACCACCTTTAGTTTTGCTGAAAAAGGTTATACTCGATCCTTTCTGAAAAAGGGGTACAAAATTTACTTAAATGTCAAAATATATTTTGTAGTGTGATTTTAAAGTAGATGATGTAACTTTTCTTTTTTGGGAAAAAAAAAAATTTTATGGTTATATGTCGTTTTTAATTTTTGATTTTTTTTTCAAAAATAGTACATCTAAAATTTTGGGGTGCTAAAAAAAAGGCAAAACGTAATTTATACAAGGTATTAAAAAATTGCAAAACAGATTTTACGCCAAGATAAAAGATGGGACATTTTTGTTTTTAATAAGCGTTTTTCGCCCAAAAAAAATTTTTAAACAAAAAAAAAACAAAATTACCGTTTTTATTCCATAATTTTCAATTTCTTCTTTAAAAAGTTCTGTTAAGCAACGAGCCGCTTCTCGCCCCTCCCAAACAAGTTCAACTGCTGCAATAAAGTAAAATTTATGCTTCAACCGGTTGGTGTTGTCTTATGCCATAAAGACAACATCTTGTAGTAGTCGTCCATATTTAAAAAACTGAACTTGTTTTCCTTTTTTGTCTTTCCCATTAGCTTTAATGTTCTATGCCCAGTCCTTTAGGATTAAATTTAGCTCGCCTTGGGTTTTTGTCTGGGGTAATTGGAATTTTTTTCTTTGGGAAAATTCCATAAATTGCTTCCAGATCGATGTGCGAGTTTTCTGAGTATTTAGTGGAACACTATTTTCAACAGCCGCATTAATTTTACTTTCGGAAAATTTAAACCGGCGGGATGATCGCTTGGAAATTTGGGGTGGCTTAGAATTGTTAAAAGTTGGTTTTGAATGTTTAACAAAATTCATATTTTGACAGGTTGCCTACTTAAATCATTGAAAAACCCTGACAATGACGTTTTGTTAAACATTCTAAACCGATGTTAACTATTAACAATTGCAAGTCCATTGCTAAATTTAACAACGGACATCACTGGCCCGTTTTTTTTGTTAAAAACTTAATAAATTGTAAGCGTCGTTTGGATCTTTGTTGTTAGTAACGGTAATAACAACACAGCATAGAAACCATAAATTTTTTTTTACAAGGCAACTTGTAAAATTTTAGAAATTTTTTTTTCGTTTTTTTTTCCGGAAAAGCTGCTAACAGCTAAGTTGACAGTTGTTAAGTAATTTTTCCACTTAAAATTTATTTTGGGATAACCAATTCTTGATAGCAATTGGTCAAAATTTAGGAAGGAAATAATCGAAAAAACCCTTAAAACATTTATTAGCTAATTTCATGGGGATTAAATTTTTTATTTTTTTAAATTTTTCTGGATACTTTTTTCAAGGCTACAATGATAATTGAAAAAAATTTTGTTCAAGATTTTTGGGAAGTATCTGCTGCGAAAAGGGTGCCTAAATCTTGCACGGCGAGATTTAAAACGGTTTTTAAATTTTTTAATGTATTCCGGGAAATTTTTTTGATGAAAATTTTTTACTTTTTTCATAAATTAAAAAATAGTGCGATGTCAAATCATTTTTTTCTGGGTAGAACTTACTAGTTTCAATAACAAAAACTTACTCAAAAAATGCATATTTTTTTTTAAAAGCTGAATTTTTGATTTTCGTCTTGACATCAATAAAGTTTCAACATTTCAAATTTCTTAACAAAGCTTTCGATGCAAAAATCATTAACGGGAAAAACCACTCTTTTTTTGGAATTGGTAAATTTTACCGCTGAAACCACAAAATACAGGGGTGGAGAAAAAAAAGGGACCCCGGATTTTTTTTTAAAAAATTTGGGAAATTTGGTTGTTTTCCCCCTAGATGAAAGGTTTATAGCTTGAAGTGTGCTTTTTTTTTTGTAGAAAAAACCCCTTTTTCTTAAAAATTAAAAAAAAATAAAGAAAAAGACTTTTGAAATTAAAATCATACCTAAATATGTAGAATAAATAATTTTTTATGTTGGAGTTTTAATTTTCACATATTTTTGTTTTAACCCCCAAAAAACATCCTTAAAAAGAAATTACAAAAAAAAAAGGTTTTTTTAATAAGCATATATTGTAGAAAAAAAAAATATTTTAATAGTTTAATAGCGAGATTTTGCAATTTTAACTTTATTCGGAACATTTCAACCCAAAAAATTCACCCTTTTTAGAGCTTTAAAATAAAAAAAAATATTTACCCTAAAAAAAGATAAATTTATCATCATTTTAGGTGATGCTTAAAATATGTAAATTTTTATTTTGCAACTTTTTTAAACCCTATCAATCAACCCCCATTATAGCTTAAATAAAAAAAAAAATTTACCCCCAAAAAATTAAAAATCAAGAGATTAATTAATTAAAAAAAATTACTGCTGAAATATTACCAATTTCATTATTTAGCAAATTTTCAATCCTTAAAAAACCCCCCCTTCAAAATTGAAATTTTATAAAATAATGCATACAAAAATTTATTAACACAAAAATAACCATATTTACATAAAAAAACAAAAAAAAAAATAAATACAAACACAGGGTTTAATATACCCGTTATGTAGATTATTATGTCCGAAGTGGGCTATTCAATATTTGAAAAAAAAAAAAGGTTTTTTTT